>JAXUIC010000101.1:0-69136 GCA_035136125.1 Quercus rubra
ATTGAACCGGTCGGTTTGACCCAATTTGTAGAACATATTCTTAAAATAAAAAATAAAAAAAGCCCATAAATCACTTTAACCGAAAAAAAAAAAAAAAGGCCCATCAATTACCTTCCAATAAAAGCCCATAAACCCCTATCTCTAACAAAACTTTTTCCCTCGCGTTCCCCAACCGTACCTCACTCTTCTACTCTTCATCTCCTTGAAGAGTAGGATAGCAAGGAGCTCTCCTGAACTGGCTGTGAAGTTCTCCAGGTCCTATTCTATTTCTTCTATTTCCTTTTGTTTGGTTGGTTAGAAAATGGAATATTAGCCACAAAAATTCACACACAAACTTCTTCTTCTAATCAATGAATGAAACATTAAACTCTAATGACAATTCTAAAACCTTTGAATTTGAGAGCCAATCTGAAGTATAGAAAACCTTTTAGTTTCATGTTTCTGTTAAGTTTAGACATTCTTGCTTTAGTCTCTGTCTTCAGCTTTTCATTATTGTTAGAAGCCAAGTTATTGGTACACTCAGAACTAGGAGAGTGGTAGAGAATTCAACAGAGAAATTTCTTTGCTGGGGATGAAATTTGAAGTCTAGGCCTTTTAATTCTTGCTTTGGTCATAGTGTTTATAGGAGCATTTTTAATGGGTTTATAGTGGAATCAGAATTTGGTTTTGTTATAAGGTGGGTTGGTGAAATTTTCGGCAGGATGATGTTGATGTTATAGAAGTTTGTAGCTTTATTTTTTGGGGGTTATTTTAATTTTGTTCCAGGTTTAAGAATGATTGTAGCATAGAGAAACCTACATTTTTCTGACATTGATATTGCCAAAAAATGAAGCTAAGCTTCATACGTGGATGTTTTCCTTCTAATTTATCAATCTTTGTTAATCCCTCTATAAGTACCAATCTTCTTCGACCCGTTTGCTTTTCTTCAATGTCATCCCCACCCACTTCTTTGAAGCCTCAAATTCCTCTCTTTCTAAGACTACCACTGCACTCAGCTTCTGTTTCTGACCTCCAGAAATGGCATGATTGGGCCAAAAATCTTGCTTCTTCGGTTGGGACAACCTTTCTAGACTCCGATGATGGTCCAGACTCGGGCATATTGTGCAGGGAGCTTAAGTGGCTCATGGAAGATGCAATTGAGGATCACGGTGTGTTTTCCCAAATGGGTATTGAAGACAATCAAACAAAAGTAAGATTAAGGGCGGGCATAGAAGAGCTTTACAATCTGTGGAAGCAGAGGATTGAAGAGAGGTGGCCTTTTCAGTATCTAGTTGGGTGTAAGCACTGGAGGGACTTGGTGTTGAGTGTCCAAGATGGGGTTTTGATTCTGAGACCTGAGACTGAACTCATTGTTGACTTGGTGGCTGATGTGGTTTCAAATAATGAAGGATTAAGAGAGGGATTGCAGATTTAGGAACTGGAACTGGGGCGCTTGCTATTGGAATTAGGAGGATTTTGGGGAGTCGTGGGAGGGTCATTGCAACTGATTTAAGCCCTGTCGCACTGTCCGTGGCAGCTTTTAATGTGCAGAAATATGGTCTTCAGGTTAGTGAAGTTATCATTGTAATGTAATGGTTCCAATTTCAATAATTTCACATGAAAACTCACTAACAATGATAGTTTTCATCCCACAATCCATATATTGGACCATGCTACATGCTGAAATGAAATGCAGGGAGTTTTTAATTTGCTTCTAGTAAATGATTTATTCAACATAGAAAGTGATAGATAGTCTCCGAATTTTTATTTTTATAGGTAAGATAGTCTCCAATTTTAGATCATCTATTTATTCCATACGAGTGGATCTTTTTATAATGGAGTGGCTAAATTTTCACTTCCTGTGTGCTAGGGCGTCCCTTTTTTGATATCAATAAATCTTATCACTTATCAAAAAAAAAAAAAAAAAAATTTACTTTAGCCAGCAACTTACCGCAACTCTCCTTTTTCAGTTTTTCCAGGCTTGGGATCGGCTATGAACAAAATATATGTGGCCGACTTTGACTAGTTTGTTGAGTTTATATAGCTGACCCCGAAATTTTGGGACTAAGGTCTAATTGTTGTAGTTATTCAACAATACAAGGTCCTCCATTTTTGCTCATGAATGTACTGCTACTATATCTAATGAAATGTACTGAAGGATTATGTTTAATAAGATGGCCAAAGCCTTTGCAGCATTCTTGATTCCCTTTTTAACCAAACCCTAACCACTTATACGCTATCTATACTAAACTTTAGCCCCAGTTTTCATGGCTGTAGTAATTGTGTCCTGTGTTCTTGTGGTATTAGAGGGTTCAATATCAGGAATGCAAGGGAAATCTTTGTTGATTACTTAATAGGTTTCTTAAATTAAATTTACTAACATGCACAACTCTCCTCATTATTTATAATCTTCAATTGCATTAACAAGTCATCATCTAAGGTTCCTAATGCAAATGCACTTATAATGGCAAAACACAGTCATTGTCTTGGCAAGGACTTAAAAAAAATCTTGTAGGTGATCAGTAATAATTTTAACTACCAGACACCTTTTGGATAGATTTTTTTTTTTTTAAAGAAATCAATGTCCAAATTATTTGTACTTCAAAAAAAAAGAAAAATGGGAATAATTTTCCTTTAGTAGTTATTAAATTTGCTTTTCTTTTTCTTCCTTCATTTCTTAGAAGGCATTCAGATGTTATAAATGAAAGTTCAAAGAATACTAAATTATTTTTCATTGAGGGGGATGAGGTAAATCTGTGATGTTTATTGTTAAAACAACACTACAAATAGTAAACTGGATATGCAATGAATGCTGAGATCAAAATTTCCTCTAATGTAGCTCAAAGTTCCAAATAACCCTGCAGATCTAAGTGCTGTCAAAATTAAGAGGCATGAGAAGGAGAAAAGGCTGA
Source organism: Quercus rubra (assembly GCA_035136125.1). NCBI lineage: Eukaryota > Viridiplantae > Streptophyta > Magnoliopsida > Fagales > Fagaceae > Quercus > Quercus rubra. The sequence goes on from JAXUIC010000101.1 coordinate 2,892, forward strand.
AAAGAGCTTTGGCATATTTTTCTTCTTTGGGATTGGTGGCACATTGATGCAATAATTTGCTCTTGGTTTGACAGCAATGGGAATTATAGGGAGGCCTTTGGAAATTTAAGTAACATTAGGGGATTGATTGCTCAGTTTTAAACTTTAGTGGGACAATGCAGCTCAGTTGATATGGTAAATATTTGTAATTAGCCTTTATTTTACTATGAGAAATCGAAGCGTATTAATTTTTTAGTTTTCTTAATTTTCACTCTCATCTTTTTCCCCTCTTCCTTCCAGCAAAATAGAATATCTCTGATTTCTTTTCTTTCTTCATCTGCACTTTATTACAAACCACTCAAGATGTAATTGAATTAAGGCAAGGATCATGGTTCAAACCATTGAAGGATGTGGAAGGAAAACTTGCAGGTATTGTCAGTAATCCACCATACATACCGAGTGACATATCCCTGGGCTACAAGCTGAGGTTGGTAGACATGAACCAAGACTTGCATTAGATGGTGGTCTAAATGGCATGGATGATCTTCTCCATCTTTGCAATGGGGCTGCTTTGATGTTAAGACCTGGTGGATTTTTCATTTTGAGGTATTGATCTTTTAATACCTAGAAGCCAGAGTTCAATATTTTAAATGATCATACTACCTAATTTATATTATTTTCAACATTTTCTCAATGATAATGTTATAGAAATAATTGAAATTGCAATATCTACAAGGTTGTTTTATCTTCTGTGTGTTAAAATAAAAGAATTTACACTGGAATTTACTTTGAGGTTAGATTTGTAAATTACAAGAGGTTGAGCTTTAGTGCTATGGCTAGTGCCTTCCACCAAAAGTAATAGGTTGTGGGTTCGAGTCTGGGAATCAGGCCCTCCTAACAAATTTGGGGGTAAGGCTGCCTATCATAACCTCTTTTAGACCCCAAAAAAGCGGGAGTTATGTGCATAGGGTACAATCTTTTTTTGGATTTGTAAATTTTTTTTTTTTTGGGATAAGTAATAAAAATATATTAAAAAGAAGAGGGGTGTCACTTGAATATATAGGAAGTATGCATCAAGGATAGAAACAAATCAATTGCATAAAGTACAAAAGTCTATGAAAACATGGACTGAAGAAAAAGAACAAAAGCCTAACACTGTAACCCAATCCAGAAGAGTATTAAGGAAGAAGAGTTTAAGATTTGAAACTGATCTTTCTAAATCCTCAAAATGCCGGTTATTCCTCTCCCTCCAAATGCACCACATCAAACAATGGGGCACAGCCATCCAAATAGCAGAATTCCGATGCCTCCCAAACTTTCCTTGCCAACAAGCCAACAGCTCCACCACTGTTTTCAGCATAACCTCAATGAATGCCAAACAAAGTAAACACCATAGACCATAAATCAAAAGCAAAAGAGCAATGGATGAAGAGGTGGTCAACTAATTCCCCATTTCTTTTACACATACAACACCAATCTAAAATCAAAATCTACCATTTTCTAAGATTATCAATAGTCAAAATATTCCCCAAAATTGCAGTCCACACAAAAAAAGCAACTCTAGAGGGGAGGTGGTCAACTGATTCCTCATTTTTTTGGATTTGTAAATTATTAATGTTAAATTCCAATGCTTGGATTAGCATAGAAGGGATTTCTAACAAATTTGGGGTAAGGCTACCTAATAACCTCTTTTTGGCCCCACAAAAGCAGGAGGTATGTGCATTGGGTACAACTTTTTTTTGGATTTGTAAATTATGAATGTTAAATTCTGGTGCTTGGATTAGCATAAGAAGGGATTTCAACAATCCCTAAGGAACCTGAACACATCAATTCGTAGTATCAAAGTCCCAAGTATGGAATCCATCATCAACTGTTGTAGAAATTGTACTTGTGAGAAAATGGGTGCTGCTACACACGGATTGTACATGCATTAGTGTGGGTAAAGGAATGAGATGGGAGCCTGATGCATCTATTGTTGAATGCATACCAACAGTTAAGTTAACAAAGAAATGAAGCACTCTGGTGAGTTAGGAATGGTCAAATTCGACCAATAAGCACAGGAAGGTTTTCGAATGTGAAGCCCCCTCCCAACCTTAGCTGTAGAGACTAAAACCCTCTGATACATGTCAAGAATTAGCAGACCTGATTGTAGGCCGTCATGCTAGGTGGTCATCAAAGATGATATGAGAAAAAAAAGGACCTAGGTAAGGCACTAACTTGGCTCTTTGCAAATGATACTGTCAATGTCTATATGACTTGTTGGTGAAAAGGACAAGAACTTGACAGGAGACTAGGAAAGAAACAGAACTTGAGATGTTGATATGGGGATAATGAGAAGATTAATGGGTCTGGAATCAGGATGGTTGGATGTGCTATTAGGATTCTTATATGGCTAATGCTTTTCTAAAAATACTATTAACAATGGTGTTATTTTAGTGACTTTAATATCTAGTTTGGATGAGTTCTGCTGTTCTGGAACCTGACACCTTTGCCTTGAACCAACCCCCAAATTTAATTTGGTTGTGTCTTTATAGACCATATTGGAGTCCTTAATTGGGTCAAAATGGATCAGAACCTTGTTTTTCTTTGTAATTGCTAGGTGTGCACATACCTCAACCCTTGTCTTTGTTGCATGGCTTCTAGTGGTTTCGTTTATGAGGAAGTCTAAATGTTTTTCTTTTTCTTGTTGCATGGCTTCTAGTGATTTGATATGCGAGGAAGTCTCAATGTCATTCTTATGCTTTTCCTTTTTAGGGTGGTTTGTGTCTCTCCTTTTTGTCTATTAATGTTACATTTTCAATATCTAGGGGCACAAATTATTTAATTTTACGTTCTCCCATGTTTTGCCATTTGGTTTATGCTAAAGTATTTCATACTCCTTTACAATACCTGCGTTTTTTGAGCTCGTTGAACATAATTTATATTTTACCCCTACTTTGGATTTCTTTTTTTGTTAAGTAATGTTGATTTAGTGAAAATAGAAAGTGTATACAAGAAGTATATAGTAAAAATAATAAATAAAATAGAAAACACCAATGAAAAATAGACACAAAGAGGAGGGAAAGATAAAAGCAAAGAAATTAACGACGAATAAGAAAAGAATCCAAAAACTCCAAAGAATATGCCTAGAAAGTATAGGATTTTGAACTCCATTCATAAAGGGTCTTCAAAAACATTGACTTAAAATTAGGCAAAGTTAACTCCTTTCCCATAAATGTAGGCTGACTCTTCTCCGTCCAAGTGCACAGCATAAGACAGGCAAAAATGGAACCCCGCACTTCCTTGAAACTACATAATTTCAAGGCTCCTTTCCAAGACTCCAACATTGGCATAACATAACTTGGCAATTTGGCATGACCCAGTGATCCTAGGCAATATAAAAAAAACCCACAGGTCACAAGCAATAGGACAATGTAACAAGAGATGACTTGCTAACTCACCATCAGATTTGCACAGGCAACACCAGTCTACCATGATAAAAGCCCTCTTTCAAACTTTCAAAGATTATCCGTCACCTATATATTCCCAAGAGCCATCTCCCAAACAAAGAATGCAATACTAGGCAGGGTTAGCGTTTTCCATATGCATTTCCAAGGAAATTGGATAGGATTTAATTTACAAGCCCTTACTTGAAACTGAAAGTTCAATTAGTGTGTAAAACACTACTGAATGTCTAGACCCCCAATTTCAATAAACTAACACAAGCTTATACCCAAATAATAGATGTGCGGAATAATAGGTACAAAGCAAAAACCCAAACAAATAACAACTTTACATCATAATTAATCACAACATAGCAGTAATTAAAAGGTAAGAGTAAGGGTTAGAGAGATGCAAACACAAAGATAACACCGACACGTGTTATCGAAGAGAAAACCGAAGAATTCGGGAGAAAAACCTCTCTGTTACCCTCAAAGCGGTAAAATGATCCACTACAGAATAAAGTTGTAGTACACGAATAACAAAAGACCCTCCAAGCCTCGTTTACCCAATGTACTTGAGCTCTGCAAGCTCTTGCTATCAACTGGTTAAGCCTAACCGTGTCTTTTCTAGTTTTTCGGATCCCGCAATAACCCTATTACATGAACCAAATGAATTGGTCATCTCTGAACTACTTCCCAAGTACCAAAAATACCTCATCACTGATATGGGTATGGCGATATTGGTCATCATTGATATTGTTGGGATCTTAATGGCAATGGGAAGTTTGATACTCGGTCCTTTGATCATAAGATTCGAAATGCAGCTCCTTTCACTTTCCCTTGGAAGGGAATTTGGAAAGTTAAGGTTCCTAAAATGGTGGCTTCTTTTATGTGGACAGCAGCCCATGGTTAGATTCTAACTTTGGATAACCTTATGCTTTGTAGTCGCCCTTTGGCGAATCGTTGTTGTTTGTGCTATAATAATGCAGAATCTATGGATCACCTGTTTCTTTTCTGTCCGATAGCTCATTCTTTATGGATGTATATGATTTGGTTGTTTGGGATCGAATAGGTCATGCCAGGTTCAGTTGTGGACTTATTATTTTGCTGGTATCATTAGCTTGGGAAACATAGCTCGGATATTTGGGATTTGGTTCCAGGTTGTTTAATGTGGACTATTTGGACTGAACGAAATAAGCGGTCTTTTGAGGATGAGGAAAAACTATGGTTTAGTTATTAAAGTTTTGCCATTGGACCCTCTTTGATTGGTCTCGATGTTGGGGTTATTCGGATAGTTCTACCCTTTTGAATTTTCTTTCATCTATTAGAATAGATTAGGGAATGCTTCTGTCTTTTGTTTCTTCTTTTCCTTTGTTTACTACGGTGAACTCTTTGTGTTTCTCTTGCTATTCTTTTATCAATAATATTTCTTCTTATCAAAAAATAAAAGGGTATGGTGAGATAAGGATTTGGCTAATGAACCTCTCAAGGGTATGTCAGTGGTGAGGGTGAGAGTAAAGAAATTTGGAGAATCAAAAGTCTAAGATTGTGGATGAGTCAATATTGGTTTTCTTTAGGGTTCTCTCTCAAAATTCTCTTTGGAAACTCTTTATATTTCATAGGTATAAGGGTATTTATAGTAGGGTACGTGAGGAATGTGAAAAGTAATTTTTTGCAAAACAGGGCAATATGGCGACTCACTCTCACAACTGGAACAAGTCGCAATTTTGAGTCGCAAGTTAACTGACAGGCCAAACTGTACTTTTTGTCCTGTAGGGCTCTAGTCCTGTAGTGTTTCTAGCTTTCGTGACCCTTCAGCTTCCTGTATGCTTCACACGTGTGGCATTTTTGGCAAGTTACTAGTCGTGAGTCACTCACAAGAATCCTCCAATGCACATACTCTTGAATTTTTTCACTCTCACACACAACTCTTACATTATTCCCACCTAAATACAGGTATTTACTTGCTGAAATTACAAGCAAATTTAGCACGGAATAAAACCAACACATGATTGAATAAATTTAACCTTACAGAAACACTCTATAATTATTTTTAACCTAGAATCCAGTCTTAGGTGATAGAAGTGAAACCAATCTACTGGGACTTGTAGGGGTTACCTTCGCTGCATACAGATCATCCAAAAAATTGGGCCATAGAATCTAACTCCCAGACTTGTGCCTCTATGATGAAGACAGGTTTCCAATGCAACTGACCTTTAACCCAATCAAAATAGTCTGAAACCAAAGCCTTTTTGTCTCTAGCAAACCTGAACAGCTCAGGGTATCTATCCTGGAAAGTCTCATTGCTATCCCAATGATACTTCCAAAACAAAACTTGGGAACCAACCCCCACCTCAAAACAAGGGTATGAAGCAAACTTCTCCCAACCCTTCCTGATATTTTTCCATGGGCCTACCCATAAGGACCTTTTACCATTCCAGTGTACCTCTGACATCAAGTAGTACTATACTTGCTCTATCAATAACCCTTTACGGTTTTGCCACAATGACTTTGTTCCAACCTATACCTCCACAACCATTTCCCAAGCAAAGCTTGGTTAAAAATCAGCAGCTTTTGAATGCCTGGTACCCCTTGGATTGGATTGCACCTAGTAGACTAATAAACCAAATGCAATTTATGCTCCCCTTGAAGCCCACCCCACAGGAATTCTGTATTTTTCCAGCTTGTTGGCTACACTAACAGGAATGGGGAAGAGGAACAAGGAATAGGTAGGGAGACTTGAAAGTGTACTCTTGATTAAAGTTAGCCTAATAGTCTTCCTCTAGATTATTTCCTCTCATTTTGTTTACATTTGATTTCACTTTTTCCTACAATGGGTGAAATATGAAATGATAGTAGAATGTATTAACTTTATATACTTTTATTATTCTTTTTATTCTTGTATTATCATTTAGTACATATAAATACATATTGAATAGATTAAAAAAAGAAAAAGTCTTATAGCCGTTACTTATAAAATAAATAAATGTCTTATAGTGTCATATGTGGAATAAACTTCTACCCAGTACAGTTTTGACAACGTTGATTAACAGGGAATTCTTAAATTAAATTCTATGTAAAGAAAGGGCAAACCATGGATGCCCGTAAGAAATACTTTGCTTCTAAAACGAAAAGAATGGTGTACCCAGTCCACAAGACTCATTTTGTCCAAGAGAGGTAGTTGGTAGGTAACCATATCCCCAATTTCAGAGAGGTTAATTCCTAATCTCAAACTCATGATACATTGCTTGGGGTAGATGGCACTTACCACTGCACCAAGGTTTGACATCTCTTGCTTCTAATCATGAAATGAGCTATAAATCACATTGTGTTTAATCAAAGAACCAACTGTTTTTCTATGATAATACTTTCAAGTAGTACGAGTACATGAAAGGGCAAAAACTCTAATACGAAGTTGATTTCCTTTTTTTTTTTTTTTTGGCCTTGTTCTCTTCCTTTGAGTCAGTAAACTTGACTGTGTTCTATCATAGATTTCCATATACTGCACATATAATTCATACCGTTGCCTTTTCCTATGAATTATACAGGCATAGAAGTAATAAAGAATTTGAAGTAAAGATTGTCATGAGGAAAGAATACAGTTCCTCCATTTCAACGGCCCACCCACCACCCCCCCCCCCCTCCCCCCCAAACACACACAACCGTAAAACATTGTACAAGCCGATGAATAACACTGTAACGAACATTTTACAATGTACCTATTTGTGTGTGTGTGTATATATATATATATATATATTTTTTTTTTTCAACATGTAGTTAATATAACTCATACCTATGATATGGTTGTGGCTTAACCCTCCACCCTTATTTCTGAGGAAAGACGCCATTTGCATCCTTAAATAGTCTAATAATCTGGTCCTCAGTTCTTACTTGGTTTCCTTGAACTCTTGGCATTCTTTTTAGCTAAATTTGACAAATTGTGGCTTCTCATGCTATTATATCATCACGTCTCATTATATCCAGCTACAACCACTTCCACTAATTAATTCACATACCCTCTCAGCATTCATTTTAGCCAATTTGACAAATCGTGGCTTCCCATGCAGTCTGCAGATAATGTCACAGTAGTACCTCAATCTTTCCCTTTCTAAGGAACTAAACACCCAACTGGATTATATCATCACATCTCCTTACATCCAGCTACAACCACTTCCACTAATTATTTTACGTGGGTATGGGAATTGATGAGGGAAATGTTATAAATCATCCCACGAGTTGAATCCTAGAGCCAAAATATAACCAGCTTGGGCTTGTAAACAAAGCTGAGTTTTATGCTACTTATTATATAGATGAACGGAAAATAAGGCCTGGTTGTTTAGCTGACATGGCTAGGGAAATGCATACATTGACTAATTTTCCTTCTTAAGTCTTTTCTAATGCAGTTTTCTTTATTTTAGTGACAACTGATAAGGACCATAGCATGAAAAAGCAAATAATTGTATTTGATAGTAGACATAACCAAAAACAAAATGCAATAGAACTCAGGTAGTAAAAGAGAAATGATGAATATCTATAAACCTAAATAGCATTCAAAATGTAAGTACAAAGCCTCAATCCACTTGCATTTATAAAAAATTACTAGAGAACCCATCTTAAACTCACTTCACTCAACCTATAGGTTCCCTAAACTGAAATCAAATCAAGAGCTCGCATATTTCTCAGTCCAAGCTCGAGTGGTAGTCGCACACTTGGCTTTGTTGGTCTTGTACATACGAGCAATCTCGGAGACAACAGGATCGTCCGGGTTTGGATCTGTCAGTAGTGAGCATATCGACAACAGTACCTGCAACCAATTATTGTACTAATCAAACAATTTTTATTTTCGATTTTTGTTATACCCAAAATAATGGAAATTGGATTTAGATTTGACTAAGATGACTCTTGCTTCTTCTTCTTCTTCTTCTTCTTTTTTTTTAATTTTTTTTTAAATTCAAAGTTTCACATGAGAGCATTTGAGGTCAAGATATTTCTATTGAAAATTGCCGAAAGTATCAAAACTCATTATTAAACTTGGAAAAAATGGGGGTTTGATCTTGATGAATTTGCATATGGCAGCAAAGTTTAACTATAAGAGTTTAGCTTACTTCCAGTACTATTTAGATGAAAACATTATTTTGGTCTTTACATTTTGGGATCACAGTTATTCAGTCCCTACATTTTAGTGGTAATCAATTTGGTCATTGTTATTTTCAACTTACAGTCAATTTAGTCTCTATTGTTAATTCATAACGAAAAATGTTTATTTGACAAATGGTTTATCTTGTTGGCACATATATGGCTAATATAATAATATAGAATCAAATAATTAAATATTAATAAAGCCACTTTAATAATAAAATATATTCATGTCAGACAAAAAAAATTCTAAAATGATTAATTAAAAGAAAAAAAATAAAGAAAATGATTTTTTTTTTAAAATCTCAATTTCTTTTATTTTCTTTTTGAACTCTTGCACTTTCTTAGCTTATGTTTCTAAGCACAATACCCAGAACACAACATTCTAACTTAAGCCAATCAATAATTTATCAAATATCAAGACTCAATTTTCTTTTCAATTCTCTTCTTTTAATCTATTTCTTAGCAGCCACATAATTGTCATACAACTATCAAAACCACCACAGATTTGACCACCAACAACCACCATCAATATCAAAACTACCAAAGGCTGAACCCCTCACTATAAACTCCTAAATTCCTAATCACAAACACTGACAAACTCTCTAACACTTTGCAAATTTTCCCTCCAACTTTTTGTCACTTTCCCAAGAAAAACAATTCACAAAAAAGAAGGTGAAAATGAGTGAGATTCTTCACATCTAGGGAGGTCAGTGTGGGAACCAAATACATGTGGAGTTTTGGGAGGTGGTGTACGCGGAGCATGGGATCGATTCAATGGGCCAGTGCATTGAAGTGCTTGGTATTGGGATTTTTTTGGCTAAACACTCGGTATTGAGATTTGATTTCATATTGTGGTGTTGCTAGGTGTTGGGTGGGGCTGGGTATTGTGTTTGGAAAATAAGAAAGCACAAGAATTCTAAAGAAAATAAAAGAAAGTGAGGATATTTTTTAATTCATTTTATATATATTTTTAATTAATCTTTTCAGAAATTTTGTGTTTGACATGGATTTCTTTTATTATTAAAATTCTTATGTGGATTTTTTAATGTTTAATTAATTGATTTTATATTATTATGTTAGCCCCATGTACGCCAACAAGGCAAATTGTTTGCCATGTAAGCATTTTTTATTAGTGAGTTAACAGTAAAGACTAAATTAATTATATGTTGAAAATAACAATGACTAAATTGATTGCTACCAAAATGTAGGGACCAAATTGACCGTGACCTTAAAATGTAGGGATCAAAATGGTGTTTTCGCCTACTTTTTAAAAATGAATCTCCTTTTGTTTTAATGAGAAACTGCCATATCACTTGCTAACTAAATAAAATGTGGAGATTAAAACTCACTACCACTTATTATTGTATATTTAAAACAAAAGGACATGTCTAGTTAAAAAAGTACTGGAAGTAAGTCAAACTCTAACTTTAAATGGCTGAAATTCTCTTTATTATAATCCGAATTTGGTGCTATTTAAGGGGATATTAGAGCTAACAATAGTAAAGCCAAGTCAACACCACCAAAGGAAAATAAGCAGTTGGGCCTGTTTGGTTGTGTTGTTTAAACAACAATTTTCATTGTTTAAACAACACAATACATATTTCCATAATATATTTTTACCTACACGTATTTCCACAACACTTAAACAACGTTACTAGAATAACATTATCAAACGGGTCATTGTTTGCTATATGGGCGTTTTTTCCCTGGATCAAACAAGTACTATTTATATTTATTCTATTTTTTCATATATATTATTATTTATATTAGTTTTCGGTTTTTTTGTCAATTTAAGGTACACTTAATTGACTTTTTTTAATTTCATATTATGCTTTCAATCAACAATCATATCTTTCTCTTGCTTAGATTTTCTGCTTTATAGGTATTGATAATCTTATTCTTTTGCTGAATTCAATTTAAATTTGATTGAAGGCTGAACTTGTAGATACCCCATTTTGCATCTCACATTTAACCCCACTTGCATTACCTTGCATATTATCACCATTTAACATCTCCAAGGCAAGACTATAATTTTGACTGTTTGATCTCCAAATACTTCTTATAAAAAAATATTGAGGTCATAACGATCAAAATGACAATTCATGAGCATTAATCAAACCACCAGATGAAAAGATATCAAAGAAATAAGGTTTAATAATAAAGGACACTTGCATGAAACCAGTCTCGACCATAGGTGATTATGATATCTTAATTCTAATTAGTCTATTTTTAGTCTAATTTAAATTAAATAATGTGTCATATTCCTATTGGCTATGTTGATACCTCACGGTCGTCGACCACCTAGAAACAGCGATGCGCATGCCGCTCCCTAGAGGGTTGTTCGCAAGCTTGGGTGCATGCTCTCCTATGACTAATGAGTCATTTTTAAATTGTCACGAGTTTTTAAAGTCGCCACCAATCATTAGGTTTTTACTAAGGTGTGATTAGTCATTTTACTCTATTTGATTTTATTACCAATCCTAGGTTATGAAAAAGTCAATTTTTTTCTAATCTAACTGGATGATAAAAAATCTTGATTCTTGGTTTGGAAGTCTAGTAATGTGTGGGGAAGGTGTTAGGCACCCCACAACACCTGTTGTAAGATAATCTTTTGTTTTGATAAATTCTTAATGTTTGGTCATAGGCAGATAAAAGCGAGCTACTAGCATTAGCTTTCATGGCTTTAAAGAAATGGGCTTTGAGGAGTAAATTTGCCAATAAAAAAGTTGAGGGGGGGTGTTTTGGCCAATGGTTGAAAGTTCAGGGGGGTATATGAGCATTTTTCCCTAGTGTACAAAGGAACATTACTTACTCGGAGGATAACTGGGAAGAAGATAATTTCTAGAAGCATATGTTAAGTGTTGAGTGTCACCCCAAAGATGTTGTTGATGAACTGATTTGCAAAAGGCTTGAAGCGATTGGCAAAAGAGCGATTGGCAAAAGAAGCCAAAAAGAAAAACAATAGTATTCTGTTTTTGGCCCACAAAAATCCATGTTACTATACTTTCCAATATCATTCTTTTTTTGAGAAATGCTACGTACAGAACATTTTCACAACAAAAAACTTTCACAACAAATCATAAGTGGTTAGTTGTTATTGGTTTTAATTTGAGCCTACTATTGAAATTATTTTTTTGTCGCACCAATAACAACTCGTAATAAACTACCACTTCAGTTTATCGGTGGTTAGTTGTTATTGGTTTTTTAAGTGTTTTGAAAATATTATGAACATAGCATTTCTTTTAGTTTTTTTAGCATTTATGAGCTTTTGTATGTTGTAGTATTTATTTTTTACACAATTTTATTTTTGGGGGTTTAAGTTACTAGTTGTAATGCTTATCTCTCTTTGTTGCTTGCACGTATACATGGTAACTTTAGTTATCACGGTTCAATATATTCTTTTGTGCCACATTCTCACATTCTCTTTGTGTCTTAAGAATGAGTGTTACAAGAGTTAAAGCTCTATGCATACATGTCTATTAGATTCAAAATCTGTCTACCAGCTTGTCAAATAGCTAATGGATACTTTTTTTTTTAAAAATTAAAAATTTCATTTAGAGTATTATTGTTGATGCTCTAAATTAGGTTAGTTCGACTTGGGAAAACAATCTTCCTATGGCTTGACCAATGACACCCAGTTGGAACCCTTCTGCTTAAATTTGGAAATATATATGATTATATATGATGCAACAATCTATGAGGCTTTGGCAGATTTAGTCTTGAAAAGTAGAACTTGGTTTAGTTATACTCCAAAGCCAATAAGTCTTGTAGATCCAAAGTAAAGGATAAGGCTACATGGACCAAAACTAAGTCAGGTTGCTTCTCTTGTGTAGCCACATATACAGAGCTTTATATGCTTTAGGGAGGTCCTAGACTGTTTGCTGTGTGTCATATCTGATTCATCAAATATTGGGCAGTGATGGGTGATTGGTCTTCTGTTCTTTTATATAATAAATTGAAACTTAAATTGATTGTTTTATTCTCTATAGCCACAAGATACTATAATCTAAAACTTTGAGTTTAAATGGAAATTAAATGAAACATCCATTTTATTTGTATACTAAAATAATGTTGCATAAAGCATCTAAATTTCTAAACTAACATGGCATCTTTGATACATTCCCTTCCTATAAAGACTTTTAGGAGTTGAATTGATTATTTGTACGAACACATAATCACACATTACAGTAGTAGAATCCAGCATAGTACATGAAGACGACTCCTACACTTGAAGAGAAAGAAAATCATGACTCCTACACTAGAAGAGAAAGAAAATCATCCATTGATCATTTCAACAAGGGGTATTAAACTAGCTTGAAATTAAGATCACGACTCATAATCCCTTGCATAATCCAAGCATTATTAGAGACATTTAATCTCTTCTAGTTGTTCCAGGCCTTTGCAATTCACAAAAAAGTTCGTTAGCTCACCATTTTATACCCTAATAATATAAAAAACAATAACTATTACAAGGTTACAAGGTTGTGGATATTAATAAGATGACAATTTCTGTTTAGCAATTTGACCGCGAGTGAGAAATGAAAATCTAATTTCCGTGCTTAATGAAAAGGTAAACATAAAATTTCCATGCTTTTTGAAAAGAAGCATTTGGAAACAGAATGAAATCAACATAAATGGCTAGGGCACATTACTTAGAGTAGTCTTATAGTAATTAAAATGAAATGCCTCTTACTTTAGCTCTACTTGGTCTAGCTCTACAAATCCCCAAACCAACAAAAGTACTTTTTATTAATTGTAGTTCCTTAATGACTTCCTCCATATTGATTCTCTCTTTTGGAGATTCCAATGAACATAAGATTCCAATATTAAGGATTGAGAGTAAGCATTTTTCCATATCCACATTAATATGCCTAAAGTCCTTAGTATTATTAACTTCTTCTACTTTAATTTTATTGTCATTATCATCTTCTTTTGTTGCCATCATTGCTGCAGTGGCTACTCCCATTCCTTCAACTTCTCTTGGCAAAAGCATTGGGTCGACAACTTGAATGAGCCTTTTTGGTAAGGACATCTTAACAAAGTTAGGGAGATTGAGACCATCTTTAAACATATCATCAGTGGGTCTCCTTCCTATAAACATTTCCAACACAAGGACTCCATAACTATATACATCCCCTTCAGTTGATGCTTCATTGCCCATGCCATACTCTACAACTCATGGAATGGAGGGAAATTAAGCAATATTCCATCTATTACAAAAATATGGATTTAGGGTTTACAAAATGCAAAGTCAAGAAAAAAAAACAAATCTATATTAAAAAAATAGTGACATATGCTTTTATTTTTGAAACTAAAGGAAACCGTAATAACTTTATCCCGAGGGTACAAATCACTTTTTCCCCCTCCTGTTGATTTATTTTGATTAAGAAAATATATTTATACAAAGAAGGTACAAATTTTAGTGAAAGAATATCAAATTTAACATTTCTCAAAGTTTAAATCATATTTGAATGTTATTTTTGAATTAAAATTTGCAGTTTTATTAAAAAAAAAAAATTAAAACTAAATTAAGTACATTCTTGCATGGTACAAATATGAATGTGTTTTAACTTCTAAAAGAAAATCAAATACTAAGCAAGAGCTACTTAGCAAATAAATAAATAAAAATTACTAAATGAGAGTTTATGTTAATATGCTAATTGCGTGTACACCCATGCGAATATGTTGATGATACGAAAATTAAAAAGGATATATGACAAGAAAATCAAGGAGTTAAAAATCCTATCATTTGATAAAGCGACAAAAAGAAAATAAATACATTAGAATAGTTAAGGATTTAAAACAAAAGAAGAAAGATAATACCTGGAGCAACATAACCAATAGATCCCTTTAATCCAATTGTGGTAGTATACTTTTGGGGAGAATCATTTGAAGTTGTGAGGAGCCTTGATATGCCAAAATCACTTACATGAGCAATCATATCATTATCAAGAAGAATATTGCTTGGCTTTAAATCACAATGAATGATTTTTTGCTCATAATGATTGTGAAGACAGTTTAAAGCAAAAGCCACATCAATTGCAATAATTAGTCTTTGAAGAACGCTCAAATTTTTTGATTGATTGTCAATATCTGTCATCGGATGCAACCACATTTCCAAGCTCCCATTTGTCATGAATTCAAAAACTAGAGCTTTGAAATCATCACCATTATAATTTATACTAAAGCAACATGTTAATATCTTTATAAGATTTCGATGCCGAACATTTCTTAATACATTGCATTCTACCATAAAACACTTTGAAGCATCTTTGTTTTGAAGGTTTAGAACCTTTACAGCCATGAATATTTCATCTTGCTCAAGAACTCCTTTATAAACAACTCCAAGACTACCGGATCTAATCAAATTGTTGAGAGAAAGTCCATTAGTTTCCTGATGGAGCATTTTGTACGAAATTGTTGGAAGGAGATACATCTTTGAGACTATTGAAGATGGTTTCTTTTTTGATCTTTTCCTCCAATAAAGAACAAGAAAGGATGAAACTAGAAGGATACATACAACCACACAAATAATTGTGATTATTACTCTAGAAGTAAAGGACTTTCTCGATTTTGTAACGATGTGGCATGTTGTCAATTCCAATTGTGGAATGCCCCCGCAAAGCTTATTGTTTCCAATAACTGATATTGCATTTATATTTCTAAAAACTCCTCCTGTTGTTACCTCACCCTTAATATTGTTAAACGAAATGTTCAAATATTTTAAAAATGAAAGTTTCTCTAGACCCTTTGGATTTAATCCTGATAAGTTGTTTCATGAAACATCTAAATGTTCAAGGCTTTTCAAGGAAGCCATAGATGAAGGTATGGTCCCGTTAAATGAATTTCCTTGCAAGCCTAGGTACACTAAGGTCAAGCAATTTCCAATTGTTGTAGGAATTTCACTAGAAAAATTGGTTTTAGAGACATCCATTGAATTAATATTCTTCAAACTGCCTACTTCAACAAGTAATTTGCCACTAAATGAGTTGTAGGATAAATTTATGAGTAAAAGTGACACAAAATTTGAAAAACCTGTTGGGGTATGACTCCATAGAGCACTATCATCAGCTCTCTCAAATGTGCCAAATGCCAAATATTTGGCACATTTGGCACATCAAACACAAAAACAGACCCTTATCAGATGTGCTAAATATGCTAAAATTATGAAACATGCTACAGTACGCTCTCATTTTTGAGAGCGTACGGATGAGAATGCCATTTCCATTTATTATTTTTTTATTCATCTTTCTCTCACCTCTCTCATCACTTTATTCTTTTGATCTTTTCTCTTCTCTCTCCGTCACTCTCTATCTCTTCCCTCTCAGTCCTCCCTGCTCAAGATCTCTCTCATCTTTGCTCAAGATCTCTCGCCGCCTCACCTCACCGTCAACCTCCATAGCCTTTGCCGTCGACCTCCACAACCCTTGCCGCTAACCTTTAGATCTCTTAATCGGTTCGTGGGTGTGATATTTGGGATGGGTTTCGATGTGTGGGTTTTGGGTCATTGATTGATCGGTTGGGTTGGGATTTTGGGCTGGTGGTTGTGGCGGTGGTTGGTTGAGTTTTGGGCCGGCGATGTTTGTGGCTGTACTGGGCAGCGGTGTTTGTGGCTGTAGTGGGTTTCGATGTGTGGGTTTTGGGTCATTGATTGATCGGTTGGGTTGGGATTTTGGGCCGGTGGTGGTGTCGTGGTTGTGGCAGTGGTTGGTTGAGTTTTGGGCCGGCGATGTTTGTGGCTGTAGTGGGTCGGCAGTGTTTGTTGAAGATTTTGAGTTTCTTTTTCTTTTTTTTTTTCTTTTCTTTTTTGTTGAGGTTTTTGGATTTGGAATTTGTTGGAGATCTAGTGATTGTGATTGTAGTTTGTGGAGGTTGATTTGCCGTTGGTGGTGATTTGCCGTTGCCGTTGCCGTTGGTGGTTTGTGGAGGTTGATTGTGATTGTAGTTTAATGGGTTGGAATTTGTTTAATATTATTTAATGTGTTGGATATATTATTTTAATGTATAGAATTGAAAAATAGAAGATGTGATAAATGATGAATTGTAAAATGATGTGCTAAAATGATAAAGTAGGTTTTTGGTGTATCAAAATGGAATTTTTTATGAGAAAGTTGATGAGAATGCTCCAAGGTAATTTTCTAGAACATCCAACTTTTGTAAACTTTGACAAGTACCAATACTTGGAGGAATGCTTCCTTCTAAATTGTTTTCAGACAAAAACAATTCAGCCAATTGAGTGAGATTGCCAATAGAACTTGGGATCTTCCCTGACAATTTGTTTCCCCATAATCTCAGTCCTTGCATCTTCTGAAACTTCTCAAAAGAAGTAGGTATCATACCTGTGAGAAGAGTATCTTCCATGCCCAAGATAATTAAATTGATGAGATTCTGCAATGCTATAGGAATAGTTCCAGATATTTTATTGCCACCCAAATATAATCCTGTGAATTGTGTCGACAAGTTGCCTATAGAACTGGGCAAAACACCTTCAAATCGGTTTACTACAAATGCTAGTGTGTTCATTTTGCTACAGTTTCTTAGAGACGTTAAAAAGTCCAAATCCTTTCCTAATTTATTATAACTTAGATCTAGGAATCGAAGATCTTGTAGATAACCCAAATTAGTTGGAACTGATCCCACAAAGCTATTAGTGGAAGGTCAAGTAATTGAAGTTTAGATGCATTGCATAAAGAACTAGGGATTGACCCAAAGAATTTGTTACTATATATTGAAAACCGTTGGAGATTAGGGAGAGTATGGCCTATATTTTCTGAAAGGGTACCACTAAGTTGGTTTTGTGTAAATGACAAGCTTATAATAGCTGATATATTGTAGAGAGAGGAGGGGACCATACCGTTCAATTTATTGACTCCAATTAAGAAATATGACAAGCTTTTCAAACGGCCTACGCTTTCTGGAATATTTCCCTCTAAATCATTAAAGGATGCTGAAAAAAGTACAAGTAATGAAAGATTTCCCAAGAAACTTGGGATTCCTCCTACGAAATTGTTTTTGGCAACCCGAAGAAAAGTAAGCTTGGTCAAAAAGCCAAGCTCCATGGGAATTTTCCTAATAAGTTTGTTGTTCCAGACACTTATCAACCTAAGTTCAGAGCAGTTGGACAAGTTGGTTGGAATTTCTCCTCCCAACGTGTTATTTGTAAGATTGAGTTCTCGCAATCGGAACAACTGACCAACTTCTTTTGGAATTTCACCATAGAAGCTATTGTTTCCAAGGTCGATGGCCCTAAGAAAGGTGAGGTTGCCAATGTAAGGGGGAATGGTGCCACGCAAGTTATGACCTGGTAGTTCTAAGGTTGTGACTCTTTGATGACGGCGGGCGCATGTAATTCCATGCCAGTTGCAGATGTGGAAAGAATCATTCCATGAGCTCAAGATTCCATATGGATCATAATCAATGGATTCCTTGAATTTGAGCAAAGCCAAACGGTCAGTCTCATTTGTTGGAGTGGCAGAAGAGGTTACAGTAAAGAGTAGAATGATATGAAGGAATGTAGAGCATAATAATGCAGGAAAATTGGGGTTGTGAAGCTTCATATTGGATTGGACAAGCAGGAAACTGGTGAAATTTTAGTGTGCGGTAGAGGAAGATACACAAGTTTGTATTATATATACTCTGTTTCAGTTAGTTATGACGTAAAAAGCAGTGCGTTAATGCTATTTGTCAAATACCTCCAAAAATATAAAATCGGTGGGATCTTTAATTGATCAAATTTTCTATGATTTAGTATTTAATAAATTGATAATGCGCTTCCAAAAGCAGTCCTTTCTAAATAAAAAATAAAAAGTGAAATTACTTTGTTAACGTGCATAGGCCGTTGAGCAGACGCCACTGACAACAAAGAAATCATCTGATTTGGGTCATTGACTTCATTGTCCTGCTTTTCTTATTTTAATTTTGGTATTGTTGTGTTTTCAGAGTAACCTGCAAGTAATATAATTTATATAATTAGATAGGTTTATATTCTATACTGAACCAACTTACAAGAACTTAAGAAATCAAGGCAGCAAGACTACCAGAAATTCGTAGCTCATAGGAACTGTAAAATGATGAATAAGCGTAATTGACTTCTGAATCGCGTCATAAAGAATTCAGCGAATTTTAAAAAAGAAAAATACAGCGAATTTTAATCTTTGATGTAAGTAAATACAGAGAATTTTACAAAAAGAAAAATAAAGAGGAATTGGATTCGGTGCAGAGCTACTTTTTCTTTCTTATTTTACTTTTTTCCTGACTAATGACCATCATGTAAGCCGTGTTGTTGTTGTCATTTATTTTTATTTTTATTTTTTTTAAATGGTGAACCGTGTATTTTTATTCTTAGTGTTTGGACTGCAAGAAAATAAAAGAAAAATAAATAGGAAATTTTGAATTTTTTTTTTTAAAATTCATTTTACTTATTTTCGTAATTTCATCAGTTCAAAATTTTGTTTCTGTTCTTTAATTTTTTTAACATGGTTTTTCTATTTAACAAATTGTTGAGGTGGCATTTTTATTTGTTAATTACATTTTTTTAATATTATTCTATATGCCACGTACGCTTCAAGTGTGCCAACAATGCACACCACTAGTTATATAGACATTTTTTGTTAGTGAGTTAATCATAAAAACCAAATTGATTGCAACTTAAAAATTACAGGGAATAAATTAACTGCTGTCAAAATGTATTGGCCAAATTGATTGTGACCCCAAAATGTAAGGACCAAAATAATATTTTGGCTCAAATCAAATAGTTATATAATTACTCTAATCAAAATACAGGAATTATTGAATTATAATTTTTTGTTATGTTATTCAACAAGCATTACGACAAAGGAGATAATTATTTCATTGAAAAAAGCAAGTAGCCAAGAGCCATGTAAGAGTCCTACTCGATGGTCTCCACCTTTAGTTAGATCTTATAAGGCAAATTTTGTTGCTGCAATTTTTTCCTAAGTTTCATTGGTAGGACTAGGAGTTGTGATTTGTGATTCTGATGAAACATTATAGCAGCTCTAAGCCAAAAACAAAAAAACAAAATCCACATTCAGTTGAACTCGTGAGGCCATGGCAGCCAATCAAGCAGTGACATTTGCAAAGGAACTGTTGTGTAAGAGTTCATGTGGGGTAGTTTGGAAATTGGATTAGGAATATTTTATTACGACCCAAAGTTAAGGAGTCTCTTTAACCCTTACCCTGGGTAATTGAATTATTCCTTGGGTAATTGAATTAGGTGCAGTGAAGAGCTACTTTTTCTTCTTATTTCTTTTATTTTTAACTTGACTATTAATGATGCAAACATTCAACAGTAGACCAGTGTGGGGTTTGCCAAAAACCCTCTAATGATTAAGTTAGAAAAGAATTCACTTGGAATGTATTGTAAGAGAATTCAACTTGAGAGTAATTTTTGAGATGAGAATTGTGTGTACCTTTTGGTTTCATTCTGTTTTCTATTTATATTCATTTCAACCTTAATGTCCAATGGATCTTTGCATTTATTTGTAATGGCTAATGCATTACAAATCGATCTCCTGATATTAGTAACTTCTTTATTACCGTTACTCCATCTGTTACTCTCTTACATAAATGCTTGTCATGAATGAGTAACATATATTTGGGTTTGTCAATGTCATATGACGGTTCTGTTACTTCTTGGACTTATCAACTATCATGTAAATCGTGTTATTAAAGGTATTTTTGTTTTTGTTTTTGTTTTTGTTGGGTTTCTTTATTAATTTGACTAGCCTATAATCCTCCCATGTGATGCAAGAGACCTTTAAGTGCCAAAGGTCTCTAAGGCACTAAATTTATATCCCATTTTAAATCATAACACGTTAACATTGCTAATATAATAAGAATAACTGGCGCAATCTAGCCCACCTAGGGTAGTATAGAAATTGGATTAGGAATACTTTTTTACAACCCAAAGTTCAAGAGTCTCTTTAACCCTTTCCTTGGGTAATTGAATTAGTTGCAGAGCTTCTTTCTC
Organism: Quercus rubra; assembly: GCA_035136125.1. NCBI lineage: Eukaryota > Viridiplantae > Streptophyta > Magnoliopsida > Fagales > Fagaceae > Quercus > Quercus rubra. Next base: position 23,421 of record JAXUIC010000101.1, read on the forward strand.
TTCTTATTTCTGTGACTTCTATACTATCATGTAAGCTGTGTTATGAACCACATATTCTCATTGTTAGCTAGTACGTAGTCCGTGCATATGCATAAGTGTAATTAAAAACAATCACAATTATATAATTTAAATTATACATTTTTTTTTTAGAAAGGGATTCAATTTTACATGGTATTAACTTACACTTTTTTTTAAAACAATACATTTCTAAAATATGTAATGGTTTCTCATTATATTTAAATATATATATATATATATATTATTTAGAATTTAATTGGTTTTAGACTCTTCGGTTTTTGTACCCAATAATTCACTTACCAAAAAAATAATAAAACTTAGAAGGACACTTAGCGAAAAATTGGATTCCAACTTAGAAAACACACTTACAATCATATTTAAAACATTTTTGATCTTTTTGCTTTTTATTTTCTTTGCATATTTTTATTGAAGCAAAATATGCATGGGCATATAAGAGATAGAAAAGAAATAGCCATTTATGTTAAGCATTTGACACTGCACTTTTGCTATGCCGAAGCATACAGATGTCATTGACACTGCACTTTTGCTATGCCGAAGCATACAAGTGTCATATTATGATTAGCGAGCAACAGTGGTGAGATGGTTATTTATGTCTTTCTCTTAGGATTTTTTAGTTCTTCCCATCAAAAAGAGTGATATGAGTGTTAAGTATAAGAGATAACTTAATCTTACTCATCACAAACAAGAGCCACAAAGCTCACTTGCTTAGTTGTGCATAGAGATGCTCATCTAAGCTACAAGAGATACAAAGTTTAGAAAACTTTGTTTCAATAGCCATCCAAGGTACACAAGTACCAATGTACACAAAACACACACAGTTTTTGTATTTTTCTGATTTTTCAATTTAAAAAAAAAAAAAACTAAACAATTAACCAAAAACAGACAAACACATAAAAGAAAGATGCATATGCATAAAGGCATGATAGAAAGATGCAGATGCATAAAAGCATGATTCCAAAAGCAGATAAGAAATCAAGCAAAGAGAGTCCTACTTTAGATATAAAGAATTAAAGCAGAGGAAAAACAAATAAGACAATTAAGTCTTAGGCTCCTTTCTCACCCACACAGCACAAGTCTTTGGCCGTAAAGATGAAAAGACATGTGTCTTAGTATGTCTACTAAAGGACATAGAAGAAGTAGAATTCTCTTGAAATTGAGTTAAAAAGCTCAAAGTTTTTAATAACTCCCCAATCAAAGGTGTAGGTCCTTGAGAGGAAACCTGTGACCGTTTGGACAATTGCTTATGAGGATACAACTTAAAGCAATTAGGACGAATGTGTCCAAAAACACCACAATGGTGACAAACATGAGGTTTAACAAAGGATTTAGAATTAGCCAGATTAGTTTTGGATTTTATACCTTTATTACATTTCTCAGATTGGGGCATAAAGACGATCTTTGATCTAGAAGCCGTGGAAAAGGAGAGGTTGGAGGAAACAACATATCCTAAGCCAGTCTTATCAGAATTAGGCTTTTGAGCACTCAATATCTCATCAAGCTTTGCACTAGACATCCTCTCTATTTGAGTTCTAGCTTGACTAAGCTCAACCTCAATATTCTTAGCCTTCTCTTCTAATGAGGTGTTCTCCACAATAAGAGTCTCAACTAACCTTGTCGTCTCATCTAGTTTGACTAACAGATCAGCCTTTTCAGTTTTTACCTTATTAAGCTCTTTTCTACAAAGATGAGAAGTCTTTCTATATTTTATAAATTCAGTACATAGCTTATCATAGGCTTCTTGAAGGGTCATCTTCTTGGGTACTTCATTATCAAAAGAATCCTCACTATCACTAGCACTCTCCACAATCACCTTATCGGTTGAGGCAACAAAGGTCATAAAATGATGATATTCATCCACATACTCATCAGAAGAGTCATTCTCAGTATTACTCCAAGTAGCAACCAACCCTTTATCTTTTGACTCTTGGTCTTTTCTTTCATGAGGTAGTTTGGGCACTCTATCCTTATATGACCAAAACCTTTGCACTCATGGCATTGGATGAGGGGTTTCTCATTCTTGCCCTTCCTAGAGGATTTAGATTTCCTAGGAGGTTTGCCCTTATCCTTTTTCCTAAATTGAAGAAGCTTGATAATCTCATCAGTGATGAAGGTTAGATCCTCATCCTCATCATCACTTTCATCTTCATCTTCAGAGTCCTCAATCTCTTCCTCTATACCCTTAAGAGCCAAGTTTCTACTCTTTCCACTTTTTCCCATTAAACCTAATCCCATCTCATAGGTTTGAAGGTTCCCTACAAGCTCAGTCAAAGGAATTTGATCAATGTCCTTTGCTTCTTCAAGGGTAGTGATCTTGGCATGGAATCTTTCAGGTAAGGACCTAAGGATTTTTCTAACAATTTTGGATTTTGCAATACATTCTCCAAGGTTGAAGGTAGAATTCACAATATCCTTGAGTTTGGCATAGAACTCGTCGAAGGTCTTATCCTCCTCCATCCTTATTTCTTCAAAACTACTAATGAGTCATTGAAGTTTCACAGTCTTTGCTGTCTTGGTACCTTCATAAGTGGTCTCAAGAATGGTCCATGCTTCCTTGGCAAATTCTGTGGATGATATTTTCTTGAATTCCTCATTGGTCACCCCACAAAACAAAGCATTCAAGACCCTACTGTTGAAATTTGCTGCTATGATTGTTGTTTCATCCCAATCCACCAGCACTTCCTTTGACTTAATCCAGCCAACTTCAACAGCTTGCCATACCTGTTCATCTAGAGCCGGCAAAAAAACTTTCATACGAACTTTCCAGTACACATAATTAGTTCCATCAAATAAAGGAAGAATCAAAAGAGATTGTCCATGATCCATAACAACGGGGGTCAAGGATCACACTCAGGAAATTAATCCAATCAAAGTGTACCCACTCTGATACCACTTGTTGGGAAATTTAGACCCCAGTTTATGGAATTAACAAGTTTTAAACCCAAGTTATTAATTAGATTTATTATGAATAAAACTTGTTAAAATAAATAAATATCAATATCATGTCAAAATCATGCAACGGAAAAATAAATAAGACAAGATATGGTGACCCAGGAAAACCAGTGAAACCAATGAAACCAATGAAACCAACCAGTTTCACAGTAAAAAACCTGGGGGGAAACCTTCTCGAAAAGCAATTCACTATAGTAAAGAGAAGTTTCAGATCTAGTACAAAACCTTTGTCCCTAGACTCTACAATCCCTATAGATGAACTCACAGCAGAAACCTTTTACCGCTTCAGAACCTCTGAACTCTTCAATATATGAATGCCACCCTTTGATGCATGAATCCCAGTACGTGACTAACCAATTGCGCGGATCCCAGTATGCGACTTAATCACCAACTAAAAGAAGATGTTAGTTGCAAAGTTCTTCACTTCATCAATAATGAAGATCAAGAAGCTCTTGGTTACAAAATCCTAAGGTGCAAAAACATAGTAGCTTCTTTCAGAGAGAATAAGGTATCGGTCACCTTTTACATATGTTTTCCATTATATTCTAATCTGTGACGACCTCTAAAATAAGCCTTATATAGGTCTAGGTTGTGATAAAAGAAACCCTACACATACATGTCAGCATGGGCCGAAAATCAGATCTGAAAAACTGAATTTCGTAAAGCTTGACAGATAAGGTGTCAATAAGGTGTCGAGCAAGTGTCGAGGAACATCGTAATTGACCCACCAGGTGTCGAGAAGCTATCATGGAGATAGAGATTTCTCGATTGATCGACCAGCTATTGAGGAGGTGTCAAGATTGCGATAAGAAACACCTTAAGAAGCTTGATAGATAGCTTAGCTGTCAAGAGGTGTCGAGCAGCTATCAAGCTTTAAAAACTCAGCACTTCTTCACTTGTTTCTTGGATAGACTTGATGATTTCAACACTTGATCTTGAAACACAATTTCTTGAAGTATTAAACCACATCCTAGATTTACCCAAATACAAGTAAGGTGCATTTTATCAAATGATTAGCCAATTATATAAAATCATGACATATGTTCTTAACACATGAACCACATATGTCCTAACACATGTTCGCAATTATCAAATCACGAAAGCATAATGCACACAAAAGTAAATGATAGTTAAGAACAAAAGTTCAAATTTTGAGCTCGGTTGGCATTGCAAATTTGTTTGGGGGGGGGGTGGAGAAAAGATTTTACATGAAAATTTGAAATAAATTTAAAATTTAAAAACCATCAATTGCATTTTAAAAAAGGGGTTTAATAATAATGCATGCCTTTAGATTAGAGTATATAGTAGTAAACTATTTTAGGAAAATCTTAATGGGAAAATGAAAAAGACACTAACTTTTTTTTTTGGGGGTTGAGTTTTTTCAATTTTCCTTTTAGAATGGACGATTAATGTATGCTTAAGAGCAGATAGGCATACATTAATAGAACCCTTTTAAAAATTATATTTTCAAAACCCAACTCATAAATTCTCTATATCACTCAATAAATGCAACTCAACGTTCAATAGAAGCACTGCAGGGCATTTTTTTTTTTTTTAATCAACCAGCTGACAACTAAATAATCTAATAGACAAATTTGCAAAAAAGGTTAAGTAAAGTACCTCTATGAACCAATCATAGAGTGAAAAGAAGAGAGGCCGATCAAACAAATCCGAGATTGCACCTTCAGCTATAGGCATAGACCCAAAACTTCCTCCAATTTAACAAATTGGTAAGGAGGTTGCTAGCATTATCCAGTAAATTTCTTCTGGTTTTTGGTTCATCAGTACTTGTTGATTGGCATCTAAAACACCATTATCGTACAAATCCAATCACTCAAGGAACATGAAAAAAAGGAAATGGATTAAACCAAAGCACAAAAAGGAGAGGTACCTGATAGTACTACTAGTCCTTTTGGGGTTAGAATTGAGAGTCAGAATGAGAGAGTGAAAATATGAGGAGGGCATTGTGATAGTCATAAATCCCATATCATGATTTTTGTGGGAATTTCCATAACATAGAGGTGGGGGGGGGGGGGGGGGGGGAGAGACCCAAGAGAGAAGCAGCCATGGCAAGGCCATGGACATTGCCATTGCCAGGCTTTGGAGTTTGAGCGATGAGTGTGTTATCTGTTAAGAAAAGATATTAAGAGGGTGTTTGGTAGAGTAGTTTGAGATGAGATTTTTGTAGTTTTTTTTATAGTTTTTTGAAATACGTATGAGTGAAAAAGTGTGTGAAAAAGTGTGTAAGTGTATTTGAAATGTGAAAATTGTTGCTCAAATAGGGTTACCAAATAGGCCCTAAGAAAATGTGAGTGAGTGGGAGACCCACCTAACCCCAACATAGGATAATAATAAAAGAATGTGGTTGTAAGCTCGTGATGTTAAGCCTTAAGAGTTAAGACCAAAATATATAAATATAATTTGAGTCGTGTGGGGGTGGAGTCGAATCAAGTTGGGAAAAACTTGCATGGAGTAGGAGTATTGGGATAAGTGACAAATCAAGTTCAAGGTGGGTTAGTAGTATTTTGACATCTTTTAAAGTGGCTTCAACATTAATGATAATCAGCAACAGACCTAGAATTTAGAATTTCAAGTTAAAGTTAAAGATGACCGACTATAAACGACTCATATTCGAGTGGTCTAGTTAGTATCATATTGGCCAACAAGTTTCAAGAATTGAGCTCGAGCCTTAACAACTAGTTGTGTGTTGGTGTTTCTTATATCTCATTTTCATCCTAAATGATCCAAAAAATAATAAGTGAGTTTCTCATGGACTGAGAGTATGGGGTTTGGTCTGAGAGTGAATAGGGTGCTAATATAGTTATGCCTATAGGAAAGGCAAAATTTGCCTAACCTGCGGGTACCCGACCCAACCCGCTAAGTAAATGGGGTGGGTTTGGGTATTATGCATATCCGCCTTGAACTCAACCCGCATATATGTTATAATTACTAAAATACCCTAAGTATATAAATACCGTAATTTTTCTGTTCTACTCCAAACCCTAACCTAATTTCACTCTCAATCTCTCTCAAACTCAGCTCACTGCCCCTCTCACCCTGAAGCTTTCATTCTCACTCTCATGCATCCTCACAGTCATAGCCGCCGCCTCCCTCAAGCACTCATTCTCACCCACCCTCACGGCCTCACTTTAACTCAGCCGCTCCTCCTCCATGCGTTTCCACATCCACCTTGCCGTCGATGCCAAGCCAACTTCCCTCCCTCTCTGATCTGTCTTTGCTCATCGTAAGACTGTGAAAGTGAAATTTCCTTGGTTTGCCAAGCCAACGTCCACCTCTCTGGGTTTGTTCCCTAATTTTTTTTTTTTGGGTTAATTTCCTAATTTTTACATGAATATTTCTGTTACTGGGTTGGGTTGTATTGTTTTTGGTCTAATGATTGATAAATTCCTTTTTTTTTTTTTTTTTTTTTAAATGTGAAGTGTGGAAAATGAAAGCATGGGTCTTTGTGATTTGTTACTAGCTTACCACGTATTAATGAAAATGGCTTGGCTGTGATTTGTGATTTTTGATGTGAATCCAAGATTTTTTTTTTATTTGTTTTTTTAATTGGGTTAAGGTTTAGGGCCTTTAGACTAGGCCCTAAAGGGGGATGGCTGGACGAGGCCTATGGGGCGGGTTTGGGTTCAAATAAAAAACCAATTTATTAAACGGGCCGGGTTTAAGTAACAGGTATGGGCCTATAGGGCAGGCTCGAGTATAAAGAAACTCGGTTTGAACCTAACCCATTGCCATTCCTACATGCCTAGTTAGAGGAGCCACATTGCTCTCCCCCCCCCCCCCCCCCTCTACCCATTTTTTGTTTACCAAAAAAAATCAAATAAGCATTCATATAGTGTTAACAAACTATCAATCAAGACAAATATATAAAATTATTGTTTCTTAATATATTAAGATGAAATTATATACCAACAAAAACCCTTTTTTTTTTTTTTTTTTTTTTTTTGCATTTCTATCAGTCACCTATTCCTTATTGTTGCCCTACTACCAACAAATAGTCAAACACCAAACAATAGTATATATTCTCTACAAACTCTTCTCTTTCTATATATTATAGCTTTATTTTAAGGTTTTGAATTTCGTTCCAGAGATCATTTCACAGAACATCTTGGTACTAATGTATACCGGTGCACTGTTTCGAAATAATAGATATGCATAGGTTTTTTTTTTAAAAAAAAAAAAAATAAGTCTTAATAAAATAAAATAGATTGGTTATAAAATATTATATATATAAATTTTGGTATTTTTGTAAATAAGCAAACACCTTTAGGGTATTTGTAAAGTAAATACTTTACAAGAAATTTCCAAACTCACCCTTTCACTCCTACCCATGTGACTCTGCTCCTCTAACACTACTATTTCTTATCTCACCTAATACTACTATTTCACCATTTCAAACCCAACCTCTGAATCTCTCATCATCTTCTTCTTTCTTTTTGTATATTTCTTTTCATCGTGTCTCTATCTTGCTTCATTTTCTTCATTTTTTTTTTTCACATCCTTGTTCTCACTTTCTATTCTCTCCAGCCCCTATCTTTCTGTCTCTAGCTCTCTCTAAACTTTCTCTAATTTATATTTTCCTAAATTTGGTTTGCATGTAACTGAAGAGTACAGAATTTGGGATGACAAATCTGTTTAAGCAGAATTGACGGTATTAAATTAGTGGGTTGTTGGAGATAAGGCAATAAAGGGGCATTGGACGGATGGGACACATGATGAATGGACTCCTCCCCATAATAGATGGATAGTCCCTCGATAAGGACAGATTCAAGTCACATGAATACAAGGTAGACGGATACCAAAGCTACATGGCACCTACATGGTTTTGAGTGGGTTCCAAAGAGTCTTAAATGGAAATAACTTGCATCCCACGGTTAACCCTAATCAGTAGAATTCCAACATGAGAAGGATCCTGTAATATACGTACATTTATGATGATCTTCCCCATAAGGAAACACCTTCCTACGCAAGAAACGGAGGTCGATTTTACACTACTATAAAAACTCAAATCGCTTAGAAATCAAGGTACGCATAATTCACCCTAGCTTTGGCACTCTAGAGTTGTGAAAAGTTCTATAACTTAACCTTCAAAGGGTTTTTGGCTGGTACACATCGGTACTCCCTAAGGTCTTCTTGTTCTATGTTGTGTAGGTGTTGTCTTGAGCACGTGAGGACTGTGTAACTAACTGATGATTTTCAGCATCATTAGTTAGCGCCGTCTGTGGGAATCTTAAGATAAGCCATACTTACTACTTCCCGAACAAAAAGTTGCATAGTACTTACTCGTTCGATGGCAACAACCACTAACAATCAAAGTGACGAACCACGCATCACTGCCCTAGAGAGACAAGCTAAAACCCTCGCAGCAGCAGTGGAATCCCTCACCAAGCAGAATCATGACTTAGAGGAGTAGCTGTGCTAGAAGAACGCAACACTTAACACCAAGAGGAGGACCAAGAAGGAACTAGCACTGAAAGAAGGAATCAAGAGGAGCCGAAAGGCAACAACGCCCCAAGCAAACAAGAGTGATAGGATACCAGCCATCCATCCACCATAGATACAACTCCCCCTCACACAGTTGCAGAGATGCAAATGATGAAGGAACGGATGGACTTCATGATGAACGCTCTCAGAGGACGGGTGTCTAGCAACCTTGATGACTTGGTCCATCAAACTGATTCACCATTCACTGCATCCATCACGTCATTCCCCCTACCACCAAAGTTCTGTATGCCATAGGTGGAAAGCTATGACGCATCTAAGGACCCTCTAGATCACCTAGAGTCCTTCAAGACTTTGATGCACTTGCAAGGAGCGACAGACAAGATTATGTGTAGGGCCTTCCCCATTACACTGAAGGGCCCCGCAAGGATTTGGTTCAGCAGGTTGACGCCCAATTCCATTTGTACCTTTAAGGAGTTGAGCGCTCAGTTTGCCTCACACTTTATCGGGGGGCACAAGTATAAGAAATCCACTGCATGTCTAATGAGCATTAAGCAATGGGAGGATGAGACGCTAAGGTCTTACATAGCCCGCTTTAACAAGGAGGCACTCTTAATCGATGAAGCTGACGATCAGATACTCGTTACTGCGTTCACGAACGGATTGCAGAAAGGTAAGTTTCTATTTTCCTTGTATAAGAATAACCTCGAAGACCATGTCGGATGTGCTCTATAGGGCTATAAAATACATGAATGCAGAAGACGCGTTGGTGGCAAGTGAAGAGAAGCCTAAAAAGAGAGAAAGATAAGAGGAATCACGATAGGACAGGGGGCGAAAGATGGCTAGGACAGGAGATAGAAGGGAAGATAGACGTTCCAAGCCTCCAATCGGAAGATTCACAAGCTTCACCCCTTTGAACACCTCGATTGATCAAGTCTTGATGCAAATCAAGGACGAAGGGGCCTTGACATTCCCTGGCAAGTTGAAGGGAGACCCTAGTAAGAGGTCTAGAGACAAGCACTATCGTTTCCACCGCGATTAAGGCCACGACATGTTCGAGTGCAACAACTTAAAGCAATAGATAGAAGCTCTCATCAGGCAAGGGAAGTTGCAGAGGTTCATTAGTAAGGAAGGAACGAAACAGTCCCAAGGACAGCCTACTCGGAGAGAAAACGAGTGCCCTAGGCCACCTTTGGGAGGCATAAGGATGATTATAGGGGGTAGTGCAGCTTCCAATTCTTCCAAGAAGACACGTAAGACCTACCTACGAATGGTTCAGAACGTCTAGCTAACGGGGTACGTTTCAAAGATGGCATGAATCAATAACCCCATAAATGGGTTCACGGAGGAAGATGCCCGACGTCTTCATCACCCACACGATGATGCACTTGTGATCAGTATATGTGTAGGGGATTACAACACACACCAAGTCCTTGTGGACAACGGGAGCTTTGCCGATATCTTATACTATCCAGCATTCCAGTAGATGAGGATAGGAAGAGAATAGTTAATTCTAACCAACGCACCATTTGTAGGATTCGGAGGAATAAGGGTGCATCCCTTAGGAGCGGTCGCCCTGCTAGTAACAGTTAGTGATTACCCTCAGCAGATCACCAAGGATGTCACATTCCTGGTTGTTGATTGTTCATCCACGTACAACGTCATATTGGGTCGCCCTACTTTGAATTCATGGAAGGCCGTAACCTCAACCTACCATTTGTTGATCAAGTTTCCCACCAAGTACGGAGTGGGAGAAGTAAGAGGGGACCAAGTGGCGGCATGCAAATGCTACATTGCATTGCCGGAGATGGACGATCATTTGCAGACTATGTGTATAAAAGAATAGTGGACAGTAGCAAAATTGGTGGAAGGGTTGGAAGAAGTACTCCTTGATGATTCTAGACCTGAACGAACAATGAGGATAGGCACTTTGGCTAGCCCGCCAATGCGTCAAGCACTCACAACGTTCCTAAGGGAAAACCAGGACATGTTCACTTGGAGCCATGAGGACAAGCCAGGAATTGATTCATCAATCATAGTCCACAAGTTGAACCTATTGCACAGGAGCAGGACAAAGCTATAGCCGTGGAGGTTCACAAATTACAAGAAGCAGACTTTATACGAGAAATGTACTACCCCGATTGGCTAGCAAACGTAGTGATGGTCAAGAAAGCCAACGGAAAGTGGAGGATGTGCGTACATTTCACGGACCTAAGCAGGGCCTACCCCAAGGATAGCTATCCTTTCTCACGGATTGACACCTTGGTAGACTCAACCGTAAGACACCAGTTGCTAAGCTTCATGGACGCATTCTCTAGTTATAACTAGATCAAACTGAATGAGATGGATTAGGAGAAGACTTCATTTGTAACCAGCCAGGGTCTTTTTTGCTACAAAGTGATGCCGTTCAAACTCAAGAACACAGGCGCCACGTACCAAAGGTTGATGAATAGAATGTTCGTGCATTAGATCGGAAGGAATATACAAGTTTATGTGGACGACATGCTGGTAAAAAGCATACGGGAGGACGACCACTTGAGCGACCTCCAAGAGACCTTCAACTACCTTCGATCGTACAACATGAAACTAAATCCAAACAAGTGTGTGTTCAAGGTGACGGTAGGAAAGTTCCTAGGATTCATGGAGGTACAAAACCTAAATGGTCAAGGAGGTACAAAACCTAAACAGTAAGGTAGCTGCATTAAACAGGTTCGTCTCAAGAGTCACGGATAAGTGCCTACCTTTTTTCTGCACATTGAAGAAGTCGTTTGAATGGATGACTGAGTGCCAGCAAGCGTTTAAAGATCTAAAGGCATATGTTTCTTCTTTGCCATTATTAAGCTCGTCTAAACCAGGGGAGGAACTGTTCCTATACCTAGTCGTCTCCCTGGCCTCTGTCAGCGTGGCTTTGGTCAGAGAAGAGGATGGGTGCAGAAGCCCATATACTTCACAAGCCGAGCACTTTGAGGAGCAGAAGAGAAGTAACACCCCCCGATGGAAAAGCTCGCTTTCACATTAGTAACTGTGGCGCGAAAGCTCAAGTCGTATTTCTAGGCACACGCTGTGGTCGTCCTGACGGATAAGCCCCTACATAAAGTAATGGGCAGCCCTGAAGTTGCGGGACGAATAGCATTATGGGCAGTCGAGTTGAGCGAATTTGACATACAGTATTGATCGCGCACAACTATAAAGGGGCAAGTAATCGCTGACTTCATCGCAGAATTCACTCTCGTGGAAGCCCAGAGGGCAAAAGATAGCCTATAGTGGAGCATCCAAACAGACGGATCCTCTAATAGGCAAGCAAGTGGAGCTGATGTGGTACTCTATAGCCTGGAAAGAGATAAAATTGAATTCATGGTCTGACTTGACTTCCCTACGACCAATAATGAAGCAGATTATGAAGCCTTGATAGCGGGGTTGGACCTTGCCAAGGTGGTAGAAGCTGAAAACTTGGTTGTATATTGCGATTCCCAAGTAGTAACTAGTCAAGTTAATGGCGACTATGAATGCAAGAATGAACGGATGAAGAAGTATCTCGAGCAGGTGAAGGGTTGAGTTAGCAACCTCCGAGTAAAGTTTGTTCAAATCCCAAAGAAGGAGAACGAGCACGCTGACTGACTTACTAAAGTTGCTTCAGTAGAGCACATGCTCATCCCCAGTCAGGTATTATCCTTCATTCAAATCTCATCATTAATAGACGGTACTAGTGTGTAGGAGATAGGTTCTAAGAACTATTGGACGACACCAATAGCCTCCTACCTGAAGGAAGGCGTGCTACCAAATGACAAAGAAGTTGCAAGGAAGTTGAAGGTTCAAGCAGCTCGCTTCATTCTGATTAAAGACGTTCTATATAAGAGGGGCTTTTCCTAACCATACTTGAGGTGCCTCTTTCCCGAGGAGGCAGACTATGTCATGAGAAAAGTCCATGAAGGAGTTTGCGAAAACCATTCTGGATCATGGTCGTTGGTGCATAAATTAATCCGGGTGGGATACTACTGGCCAACCATGTAGAGGGATGCCCATGCATACGTTAAAGCTTACGACAAGTGTTAGAGATTTGGCAACTCATAAGGCAACCAACAGAGGAGCTCACCCCGATGACAGCCCCGTGGTCATTCGCTGAATGGGGATTAGATATCATGGGCCTCTTCTCAATAGCAGTTAGACAGTTGAAGTTCCTAATAGTTGGCATTGACTACTTCACCAAATGGGTAAAAGCGGAAGCCCTGGCCACTATCACGAAGAAGAATGTGTGTAACATCGTACGAAAGAACATTATTTGCAGGTACAGTATACCTAGAGTGCTTGTCTCAGACAATGGGAAGCAATTCGACAACGATGCATTCAGAGACTTTTGCTCGCAGTTAGGGATCAAGAACCACTACTCATCGCTCGCCCACCCTCAAGCCAATGGACAAGTTGAGGTCACGAATCGATCCTTGCTTAAAATCATCAAGACTTAACTCGATGAGGCAAAGGTATATGGCTGGATGAACTACTAAGTGTTTTATGGGCATACAAGACAACGGCAAGAATGCCTACAGGGGAAACACCATTTCGATTAGCATATGGAAGTGAGGCGGTCATCCTAGTTGAAGTAGGACTTACAAGCTACAGAGTATGGAACCACGATAAGGGCAAGAATGATGAAGCTATGCACTTGCAGCTTGATCTGGTGGATGAAGTCAGAACAACGGCTAAGCTAAGGTTAGCACGGTACCCGAACCTTATGGCCAAGCACTACAACTCCAAAGTCAGACATAGGAACTTCCAAGTTGGAGATCTTGTCTTGAGAAAGATAACAGGTGCCACAAAGGACGCCTCCTAGGGAAAGCTAGGACCTAATTAGGAAGGGCCGTACAGAATTGCATCATGGCATAGGAAGGGAACATACCACTTGGAGACATTGGACGGGCAAAAGTTGGATCACCCATGGAACACAGAGCACCTGAAGAAGTACTACTAGTAGATAGTGACAAGAAATCAACACTCCTCATTTTTAGTTTATTTCCTTTTAAGTTAATTTTTATTATTTAATAGTATTTTTAAGCCCGAACGGCAGTTACTTATTTTTTCTTTTTTACAAAAAATTTCTACGAATATTTTATCACATAATAAGAGTAGTTATTAAGAAATGCCATGTGTATGCTATCTACATCCTTACATTTAAGTCCGTAAGAGGACGAATTCATCTTAAAAGGGTGATTTGAAAATTTATGAAGTCCATAAAGTGGACAGACTCAACCACGTGTTGAAATAAAAACACAAGTCCATAAGAAGACGGATTCATCCTAAAAGGGTGATTTGAAAATATATGAAGTCCATAAAGTGGATGGACTCAACCACGCGTTGAAATAAAAACACAAGTCCATAAGAGGATAGATTCATCCTAAAATGGTGATTTGAAAATTTATGAAGTTCATAAATTGGACAGGTTCAACCATGCGTTGAAATAAAATCACGTCTATAAAAGGACAGGTTCATCTAGGAGCGTTGAAAAAGATTATATTTAACAGGTCCATAAAGTGGACGGAATCATGCCAAAAATAATAGCTCAAATTTACCAAGTCCACTTAGTGGATAGATTTATCTTTTAATAAGTCCATAAAGTGGATGGGATCACCCTAATGAGATGACATAAGCCCATTAGGCTTACAAGGTGAATAGATTCAAATACATTTGCTTAAACCTAAAAGGCAGACAGATCCATCCTAACCATTGAGTTATATTCATATAAGCATAAACTGAACGGATTCATTCACAGGAATAAAGACCAAAGTAGATGGACATTTAAAAACAAATGATCAATATACTACGAAAGCCCATAAAGGGAGATGTCTAGATACAAAAAGCAACAAATAAATTAAACATAAGTACTATTCTTAAAAACTTTAAATTTTAGCTAAGTAAATAGAAAAAACTATTGTTGGATAGGGGGGGGGGGGTTTCTTCATCCTTCTCTTCCATAATCTACACGTCTTCAAGTTGATGAGTACCACCCTCGACGGATTGGATTTGGCTTTCAATAGGAGTAGTCTCATCGTCACCACGAGGATCATCAACAAGGGCATCATTAACAAATAGTTCATCAGTGCTCTCGGAGTGGGTGGGCTGAGCCGTGGTCTGGGCCTTGGCATTAATTGAAACATGCAACAGGTCCAGGTTTGGAAAAGAAGCTTTAACTTGACGGAGGTAGTCATCAAAGCCATCAGTAAAAGAGCCTCCAAGCTCTGCCAGGAATGAGTTGAAATCACGATACTCCAGTATCACGTCTTCCTTCGCCTATTAGAGTCGATCCTTGGCATCACTGATCTCTTTCTCCTTATCCTCAAGGACCTGCCTCAGCATCTCCGTTTGCTTTTCCAGCTTACCTCTGACTTGCTCTGAGTAAGAAAGCTTCTTCTCTTTACCCGTCTTCCAGGTCTTTAGCTCAGCAAGCTCATCCTCCGTCAACCTTGCCTTTGCCCTAACACAGTCCAGTGCTATCTTGTGGTTTAGGCAACGGCCTATCAACCCTTTCATCATTAGCATCGCCTAGAAACAAAAGAGGGGTTAGTAACCAGGCAAGTTGAAGGAAAGAGAAAAAGAAAGGAGACGGATACAGTTACCTGCGTAATGTTAAAAAGACCCATCTCCCCTATAGCTTTGGTTGCGTGGTTGCTTAAGGCCTTATAGTCGTTAGCTGTGATGATGGACGAAAGTTACTCCAACATATGCTGGGTATCCGCACAGAGGAGGATGGGTGGTTTTTCAATGACGAGGAAATGACCTGCCATAAGTCCTTTGCCCCTCCCTTGGCTGAATGGAGTTGTCATCTTCTTAGGTTTAGCCTTTAACTTGACGAATAATTCGGGTGTCACCTTGGGCTTTTTTGGGAGACGGTCAGTCTTCTCTGACGATTTCCTCTTGGTGGACGGGTTAGCCAGACCCGTCCCCTTAAGGAGTTGACTCTTCTCTTGTTTTTTCTTTGCAATAGCTTTCTGCTTGATGTAGGCCCTCCTCTTACTATCTTCCATTTCTGCACAAAGGTAGAAAGATACAAGGAGTTAGATAATTTAAAAGCAAAGAAGGAAACCAATGTATTGGGCGACGGACTTACGTTGGTGAACTTGACGGTCGTAGCGACGTGCAGCTGCTGTGGGTTGTAGTTCGTCACAATACCAGTAGAGAGTATCCAAGCTGACTAGTTTAGCCCACGTCCTCTCTGACAGCGTGGTTTTGTTGAATTTTTTTTTCCAAAAAACTTCACTGTTCTAGTGTGAATTTTGGACAATCCCAAGCTGCAATAGGAGATGGTTAAAGTAACAAGTAAAGCTAACGCAATTAAAAATCTAAATACAGACGGATGCATACCAGACAGGGGCATTATACCCTATGTTTTGTTGATGGGCATGCACTCTTGGTCACCAGGGTGACACATCCACTCGTTACCTTCCATAAAAAAATAGCGACTCTTTTAGTTCCTATTAGAGTCGGGGGTGTCACATACGAGCCTCAGTAACGAGCTCCTAGGCATAAAACTATACATGCCTTTGGACTGAATGGTCTCAATCGGACAGTAACAATGAAAAAAATCTTCCACTATTAACCTATGCGCCTTGTCGGACATGGCCTCGTACAAGACCTCCACGCCAAGGAAAACCTTACAGGCGTTCGGGGCAATTTAGGTGACGGCTAACCCTATGTATTGAAGAAGGCAACAGTGGGAATCTAAGCCCTGCTTTTAGCATTCGCTCATAGACTGCAATGCCTTCGACACCTTCATAATAACACTTTTCTGATTTGTAGGGTAAACGGAAAGGTATGTGGATAGGTATCCGTACTTCTCCCTAAGTGTGTTGAAGTGTGCTTTTTTGATGGTAGAAATGAAGTCTTTAACTATCCACAAGGGAAGTATTATAAATTCCCTAAGTCCATCGGGACCTATGATGGATTATGTTGGGGGTTCAGCACCATCTAGGCCATCAGTAGAATCACCCTGTGATCTATCCGTGTCTAAATCCTCATCCCTTATGGAAGGTGAGGTGGCTGATGGATTCCTCTCATCACTTAAGGTGCCAGGGTCATTCCGACCTGACGAGAACACCTTATCATAGCTCGCCCCCTCGCGGACACACAATTGTTCACTCGACGCACTAGACATTTGTCACCTACGTGTGACAAGTAAACCCTAAGACATTGACAGATCTACATAGACGATAGGTGTGCAAAAATCTGAAACATAGCAAGGGAATTCAACATAAAGGTGAAAAATACTTACTGATTGAAGATGAGCAGTAGGAGAAGTGTAGATGACGGGCACACCAAGTGGACGGTATGCTGGTTTATCAAAGGAGACAGTAGCGCTCTTATTGTGAATCCATTGTGGAAATTAAAGGATGAGAATGAGAAGTAAAGAAGCAGGTTTATATAGAGGGAACGACACGGTAGACAAAGGGATGCTTCATTCCAAGAGATTAACCACTGAAGAAACACCACGTGCCCTTACAACATTAATGACCCTAGGACAGCTTGTCAATCTGTGTGTGCTTTTCAGGATATGAGTCAAACTATCACTCCATAGGTCCGTCCAAAAGGGGTGACGGACCCATGGAGTGAGGGGGCAACTAGAGAGTACAGAATTTGGGATGACGGATCCGTTTAAGCAGACCTGACAGTATTAGATTAGTGGACTGTCGAAGATAAGGCAACAGAAAGGCATCAGATGGATGGAACACATGACGAATGGACTCCTCCCCATAATAGACGAATAGTCCCTCGATAAGGACGAATTCAAGTCACATGAATACAAGGTAGACGGATACCAAAGCCATGTGGCACCTACATGGTTTTGAGTGGGTTCCAAGGAGTCCTATATGGAAATAAATTGTGTCCCAAGGTTAACCCTAATTAGTAGAATTCCAACATGTGAAGGATCCCGTAATATACACACATTTATGATGATCTTCCCCGTAAGGAAACACCTTCCTACGCAAGAAATGGAGGTCGATTCTACACTATTATAAAAACCCAAAGCCCTTAGAAAATAAGGTATACATAATTTACCCAGCTCTGGCACTCTAGAGTTATGAAAAGTTCTCTAACTTAACCTTCAGAGGCTTTTTAGCTGGTACCACACCGGTACTCTCTTAAGGTCTTCTTGTTCTGTGTTGTGCAGGTGTTATCTTGAGCACGTGAGGACTATGTAACTAATTGATGATTTTCAGCATCATCAGTAACTATGGGTTAAAAGGGTTTTAATGGGTTTTTAGTTTTTTTTTTGGTTGAGTTGGGCTCTGGGCTAGTTGGAGGGGGCTAATAAACCTAATAAAATTTTTTTTTTTGGGCCAAGGGGGCCCGAGCTCCCTACTGGGCCTGTCCTTGATGATAATGAGTAGAGATGAGACAATAAAATAAAAAAGTGTTTTGGGAATGAAAATAGGTTATATGAAAACAAAAGATTAAATTATAAATAAAATAAAACTTATCAGATAAAAAAAAATAGTAATAAAACTTAGATAAACTTAGGTGCAGTATATTAAATTCCCAATTGAATTTAAACATTTGGTTGTAGTGATTGATAAGATAAAAATAATATTATTTTATTCAAGATAACGTTTCAAAATTATATTTAAGTTTTACTCTATAAGATATAAGTAATCTAAATACGGCAAGACTTAGGTTCTTTTCTTAAGATTCTGCCATACGGATTTTTTCTCATGTGAAGGAAGTGTATTTTTTAATTAAGTATTCACGTGGCAGAATCTTGAGAGGGAAACCTAAGAAACAGCACCTAAAGTACTATACTTAAGTTTTGTCCATTTAAATATAGGGTTCAAGTTGCACATGGTGTAACTTTAAGTAATGTTACACCATGGTCACCTAACTTGTTATAAAATTCATATTTTGAAAATCCCACCGTTGAATTACATGTTCTATATGTTCTTAACATTCATGTCAATTGATCCATAAACTCGTTTTTTTATGTATTATTTTAAACTACAAAAACTTGAATTTAAAAAATTGATTGATGACACGGCTATTAATATTTGATCATTTCAAAAATTTTCAAGCACGGAGAATATACAAAGATAACATAATCTAACAGTGGATTTGTCAAAATTTAGATCCAATTAAAAAATATTGTGTAGTGTAACATTACTTAAAGTTACACATGTGTAACTTGAATCCAACTCATATTATATACACACATACACACACACACCCACACACACACATACATACATACTAGACTCATCATATGCACTTTGCGCGTGCAATAATGCTTTATTTATTTATTTATTTTTGTTTAGTGTAATAATATTTAAAAGTGAGATATAAATAATCGTGTGTATTTTATTTTATTTTATTTTATTTAAGGAAAGAGATAAGGTAATATGGAATAATGTTTAAAAATGAAATAGAGAATCGTAAGAAGTTGAAACCTAATGAGACATTTGAATTTATTGATTGTGATAAGAATTGTAATAAGTAAAAAAAAAATTGAGATTTAAACATGTGGGGCCAAAGGATCTGGGCGCCCCGACCCATTTCGAATAATAAGCCCAAGGGCCCAGCCGAGGAGGAAAACGTCCGAGGATGGCTAAGGAAGGCCCACAACTACTAGGAGGAATCGCCGAGGAACGTCATGTCCTCGGCAACTGGTGTCCTGAGAAGAAAGGACAATACGCCATCCACCGCAGCCTTCCCCGTCATCCCCAAATGAAGGGACTAGCGTAGAAGGGCAACTATGGGAGCATGGTGAAAGGATTATTGTGGAAGAGCCTATCACTTCCGCATTAAATGCCCGCAGCTGGCAGTCTAGCTGCATTAATGAAAGAATGACCCTTAAACAGTGCCATACTGCCCACTGCGACTCACAGCAAGTGGTGGGAAACGCTGGATGGGACAGACATTCAAGTGGTGACCTGCGCAATCGATAGATGGACGGCCAAGATGAAGGGAGCATAAGAATATGCATAACCAGAGAGATCTCACGAAGAGGGGGACGGTAATTCGGAAGACGCCAGGAAGTTCTATTGGTGGAGTATTAGAAAAGAAGAAGAAGAATTCATCCTCGGACGAGGCCCGAGGACGGACTTTGACCCTCTCCTCAACTACGCCGTTGACGATCTTGTTCTGCAAGGATCCTGCCCTACCGTTGATGAAGTCCTCACAAAGGTCCAGTTCTTAAGCCCGCTTCTCTACCAAATTCATTGTATTGGGCCTGTTGGGTTTGGGTTCGCTCACATCTACAGTGAAAGACACCCCCAAAATCGGGACCCTACAATTGGCACCATCTGTGGGAAGAACTTAGGTGCCAGTGAGAACGATAATCGAACAAGGCAGGGCCAAACCCCCAAGAGGGAACGATGATGGCCAACCTACTGGACCGCAAATGGAGAACTGTCGAAAGGTTCCCAGCTCAGCGGGCGTCTGGCGCCACGTGTGTGGCCCTCGCCCCCACCAAGGCTCGGACGACCCGTGAACCTCATAGGCGACCCCCGTTGGACTCCGGTGGAGGAATACGGCGGCCGCTCGAAATGCTTTCAAGGGGCTCCACGGCGGGAACAGTTTCTGGAGATCGATGTTGGTACCTTCTAACTTACTCGAGTAGTTGAATGGGGCTGTAGCGAGGGCGAATCCTTAGGAGACATAACCGGGGTATTGCATGGTCCTCGGACCCAAAACTATGGGAAAGCTAATAACTCGTGACAAGTGTCTAAGTGTTAGATAGAACCAAGGTATTGCATGGTCCTCGGACTCAAACTTATGGGAAAACTAATAAATTGTGACAACTATCTGGGTGTTAGACAGAATCGGGGTATTGCATGGTCCTTGGACCCCAACCTATGGGAAAACTAATAACTTGTGACAACTATCTGGGTGTTAGACAGAACCAAGGTATTACATAGTCCTCGGACTCATACCCATGGGAAAATTGGTGACTTATAGCAACCATCTTGGTGCTATGCAGAACCAAAACTTATTTCCGCCAAGCGTTAAGTACAACCATAGCTTCGCCTGGGTCCTCGGATCGGACGGAGAAGGGAGATAGACGCCCTGGCCCCCTACGAGTCTCGGACAGAGTCATGACGTGCCACGACCTTCTCGAATTGCAGATTTCAAAACTAGCATTTCTTGTTAAAAAATGGTTGCGCAGTTCGCAACAGGGAGCACATTGTCGCGTGCTCGGCTATTTTTGGAAAGGCAGAGGCGGTGCAAGAATACACGTGTAGGGAAAATAAGTAAACAAAAACATCTACGGGAAGTAATAACAATAAAGAGAAAAAGATTTCACCAAGTAAAAGCCATGAATCCCTTTCCATTAAATAATATGTTTCACATCAACTACAAAATAGCTGAGGAAGGCCTGATTTACAACCAATTACAGAACAGCCGAGGATGGCGTGTTTTACATCGATTATAAAGTAGCCCTATTTACAACTAACTGCACAATGGCTGAGGTGTACTTGCGGCGAAGCTAGCTAATAAAAAGAAAAAGGCTGGTGGTGATGATGGGTTCACAGTTCCGCTTCAGCAGCCCCTAAGCCAGTGCACTTGGCGCAGGTGGTGATGAGGAGAAGGAGGCGGGAGCATCGGAATTGGTTTCCACCTACTGAGGCTACCCTAAAGCGAACCTAGCCCACCATGCGATGTCGGTACTTCTAGGAAGTCGCCCTCCACGTATCTCGTCATTTGCCTGCAACGGTGGGGATGGCTCCCCCTGATGTCATGGTCGTCGCCCTCAGCTTCGCTTCACTTTCTTCCCCTTCCTCTTTAGCCAACTCCTATGCATTCTCGATTGGCGTTCGGAGGAATATCAGGAACCTAGTACGGTCCACGCTGGCTATGATTCTTGGTCGAAGGGGGAGAGTGCTCTTTCTTGTCCAGTTAAAGAATAGAAGGGACTTCAGGCCCAATTCTCTTTGCCTCAGCTGCAGTGCCCATGGTTCAAGCGGCATCCTTTTTATCCAAGAAGAGAGGAAACTTGGAACTTCAAAAGAGTTTCAAGGCTGATGGGTGTGGAAAATATTCCTTTCAGGGGACCTTATATAGAAGGCGAAATCTAGGGAAGCTCACTATCCATAAAGCTCAAGGAAAGAATGTCAAACGAAATAAATTCCACCCGGTCCCCAAGGGAGCCTTCAGTCTCCAAATCCACGCCGCCTCATAAAGGCACCATTGAATACGCTTCCTGTATTCCAAAGCAATCCGCGTTATCCCCGAAGAGGAAACATTAATGGCGATACGCCTCGTACGCCGAAATGCCAGGAACGTGCCATGGATAACCGAAGAAGCTCTGGCGCTCGTAAGAAAGCAAAGCTCAATCGATCGTGTTATAGGCCCGAGAACATCAAAACCCTACTCCCTGTCCGAGGTTCCGGACAGTAGGATTTTGAGGGGCTATTGTGGGGCCAAAGGATCTGGGCACCCCGGCCCATTTCGAATAATAAGCCCAAGGGCCCAGCCAAGGAGGAAAACGTCTGAGGACGGCTAAAGAAGGCCCACAGCTACTAGGAGGAATCGCCGAGGAACGTTATGTCCTCGGCAACTGGTGTCCTAAGAAGAAAGGACAATACGCCATCCACCACAGCCTTCCCCGTCATCCCCAATCGAAGGGACTAGCGTAGAAGGGCAGCTATGGGAGCATGGTGAAAGGACTATTGTCGAAGAGCCTGTCACTTCCGCATTAAATGCCCGCAGTTGGTAGTCTAGCCGCATTAATGAAGGAATGACCCCTAAATAGTGCCATACTGCCCACTGCGACTCACAGCAGGTGGAGGGAAATGTTGGATGGGACAGACACTCAAGTGGTGATCTGCGCAATCGACAGATGGACGGCCAAGATGAAGGGAGCATAAGAATATATATAACCAGAGAGATCTCACGAAGAGGGGGACAACAATTCGGAAGACGCCAGGAAGTTCTATTTGTGGAGTATCAGAAGAGAAGAAGAAGAATTCATCCTCGGACGAGGCCTGAGGACGGACTTTGACCCTCTGCTCAACTACGCTGTTGACGATCCTGTTCCCCAAGGATCCTGCCCGACTGTTGATGAAGTCCTCACAAAGGCCCAATTCTTAAGCTCGCTTCTCTACCAAATTCATTGTATTGGGCTTGTTGGGTTTGGGTTCGCTCACATCTACAGTGAAAGACACCCCCCAAATCGGGACCCTACAAAACACATGAAAGACGATATACGTTAGTATGGATGAATGTTGATTGTGATAACTATATAGAATTTGGATAACAAAAATTTTGGAATTTTTTAAAGAATTAAAAAAAAAAAAAAACCATAAAAATTTCGCGATTAGAATGAGTAGTTTTTATGTGAGGTAATGGTTTTTTTTTTTTTTTTAAGAAGTAATTTTGTATTTTTTATATAAAGATAATTGAAGTATTTGAATACAAATAGACAGATATGAATCAGGTATTTTAATACAAATGGGTAGTGAGAATAACTCTTTTCTTTTTTTTCCCTTTTGTATGTGAGATAGTATTACTCTTTTAACATTTTTTTGGAAGAAGTAATTTTGTATTTTTTTTTTAAAGATAATTGAAGTATTTGAATTCAAATAGATAAACAATACAGATAGGAATCAAACATTTGAATACATATGGGTGGTGAGAATAACAAGTTTTTTTTTTTTTTTCGTGAAATAGTATTACTGTTTTAACATTTTCTTGATTTTTTGTTGGAAAAAATTAAACTAAAGGGTATGTTATTTTAGAATTTGTATGAGAATATTTTGGCACGCTGAAAATTGAAGACGAAACATGAGAATCCTCTTATTAATAGTATATATATATATATATTCCAACTTAGACCCCTTACTTGATGAATAAGATATATTACCAATTAAGTTAACTGAAGCTTATAAATCTTATTTTAATAACAAAACAATTAATATAATTTATAGCAATATAGGAACATTAGCATCAAGTGTGCTAAATGCCAAATATACCAAACACTAAAAAATCACTTACATCAGATGTTCTAAATGTCAAAAAATTTGGCATGGATGAACAGTGCCATTCCAAATTTAGAACAAATGCTAAATTTTCATTAATATTCTTTTTCTCTCTCCTTTCACATATCTATCTCATCACTCCCATCTGCCTCACCAATTCTCTAATCCATCTCTCTCTATCTCAACCTCTCTCTCTCTCTCTCTCACTCTCTTCCTTTCTCTCAAAGTGATCTCTATCCACAGTGATCTTTGGCACATAACTGATCTCGCCAAGTGCCTGCCTTCGCTGCCTTTGCTGAACTCCGCCTAATCTTGCCATGCACCAAATCCCTCTCTTTGTTTGCTTGTTTATGGTGTTGGATATATTTCAACAATTTACTTTTGTGATAAAGCAAAAGGAATAACATACAGATCTAAATATAAGCAATAACACAAATAGATATGTTAGGCAAAAGCAAAATATAATATATAAGAAGAAATCTGCAAATAATTAAAAATTCACAAACCAAATGCATGAAAGATGGATGATTCAGATCAAGTTTTGTGTTTGACACAATCTCCTTAAATCTAATGTAGTGATTCATTAGATTTTTATGGTAAATATAAGATAACACTACATCTCGTTACTTAACTATATTATGAACACGCTACTCATAGCATGAATTATTGACAACCAACACTTTTTAAGAAGAAAAAACAAATTACTAAAGACAAGCAACATTTATTGAGAGTAAGAGGCTATTCAATACCTTCTGTAAATTATCAACATTGATTCTATCTATTTAATCTCCATTTGTCACAAAAAAACCTGATACAAATGACATAATAATCCTATTTCAACAATACAACAATATAAGACATCACACGCATGCACACACTATAAAACAACAAATTCAAATGACATAGGCAGTCCATGAATTTTTACAGCTTGGGTCCCTATTAGCTTTGTTTGACAGATGACAGTAACACTATATAGTGCCAGTTTTCTCTTTTTTTGTTACAAAAGGGGCAGTACTGGGTTTTTCCACACAATCTTGTTTTAACTATGGTTGGTGCAATTTTACAACTGAGTACTCAAATCATGAATCATCAACTACTATAATATTCAACCCCAAAAAGTTTACCATTATGGCATTCCACTTAGACTTTCATTACCAGAAAAAGCTCTTAAAAAAAAGCAGCAAAGAATACACAAACACACACAATGATACAACACAATAAACACATACACAAAAAATTCACAATACCCAAATATTGTTTCATATTCACATACACAAACACATCAACCAACTAACAAACCTGGCATACCAGTTGCTTGCACATAGCATAGTAAAACCAGTCTCAATTAAAGAGGAGAGAACATACCAGTAATGTTCTTATCCCTTGGAACATCAACTAACAGCGCAGGACTTGTCAAAACAAACATAAATAATCATCAATGTCACATAAATTAATCAATTTATTGTAAGCAGGAGATGAGTTTCAATGTAAAGGGAAAATAGAAATGGAAAACTGCTTTTGTGTCCCTTTAAATTCCTACTAGTTAAAATCTGACCCAAAAATAGTGACCAACTACCCAAGTACTAACAAATTACAAGAAAATCTTACAATTTCTTAAAAATTGGCATGAAAATCTTACAATTATGCCTCTCTCTAATTAGCATATCATTCTAACTCTACCTAAACAAGTACTAGTTTCCAAACATAGACCAATATCAAGGATAATCAAGGATAATAATACCTATCCATTAGTCTGAAAGCTCCATGGCATGACTTTCCTCTAGTTCATCTTCTTCATAATCATCAAGAACGTTTTGAATGGTAGCATCTTTTGGTACACTTGTAAGTTCGCTCCATAACCAATTCTGCCCACACATCATTGCTTCTAAGGTATTTGATGAAGATGGCTACGATGTGGACTCAACAATCTCCTGCTAGTGCTAAAAGCCAACTCTGAGGCAACTGTTGTCATAGGAATAGCCAAAATATCCCTTGCAATGCATTGCAAGGTAGGATACTTACTAGCAGTATGCTTCCACTAACCCAAAACATCAAATTGTTCAATTCTAGGTGCCACTTTCTCACTAGTATAAAGTCTGATATAATATCCATACTCCTTTGGCCTATGTTAGTAGTCGCATTACTATCAAACAAATCATAGTCCCTTATTGTATCATCATGTTCATGTGTAGCACTTGATGTAGATGTAGAAGATGAAGCTTAAGAATAAATGAATTCTCCATCAATGTTTTCTTTGTCATACTCCACAAACAACTCAAAAAGAAGGTTCTTAACCTTGTCAATTTCTTTGTTAGCCTTATTACCGTACATTTTATTAAAATAAAATGTCAATAACATCAATTTATATCTTGGATCTAAAACAATAGCCAAACTCATGATGTCATGAACGTCACTCCAATATTTATCAAACTTAGCTAATATATTTGCTACCATTTTCTTAACCAACTCATCTTCACTTGAAAGCCACTGATTTAATTCCAACTTCAACCGGAAGACCGAAGGAAAATAATGATTAGCCGTAGGGTACGCAGTACTAGAAAGCAACTCAGTATCTTTATGAAAGTAACCCACTTCTCACAAACAATTTTGCTACCTCCCAATCTCTATTAGTTGGAGCAAACTGATATTGAGGCTCACAACACAGTAAACGGGGAAAGGCATCCTTATAAATCAAGGCAGTTGAAAGCATCAAATATGTAGAGTTCGAACAAGTCCTACAATCAAGCACCAATTCCTTAGTACTTGCAATATGCGATTGGCAAGATATTTTTTCAAAAAATTATGTTCTTTTTGGTGATTGTCTCCAAAAATATACATTACTTCGAACCTTCTCAATACCATCATCAATTACATTCAAACCCTCTTGAACAACCAAATTCAGAATATGTGCTGCACAATGCATATGCAACAATTTTCCACCTAAAATAACTGAACTAGCTTGAAACTTATCCGAAACAAGTTTCATCATGCCATCATTGTTGCTAGCATTATCTATAGTTACAGATAACTTCAAATCAATGTTCCAATCAGAAAGACACTCCAACAGGATTTTAGAAAGAGAATACTTATCATGTGGAGATGGCATAATAATAAACCCAAAAAAATAAATATAAATATGATTAACTAAAGAAAGTAGAAAGTTAATAAGCTTGCCTAAGAATCTAAAAACTAGTACAACAAAATGACTCAAAGAAAAAAAATACCTTATAACTCGGCTTTCCAAAGTCCAAAAGTCACTTATGTAATACACTGTGATTACCATGAATGATCTCTTACTATTGTTTGCAGTCCACAAGTCTGTTGTGATTGCAACTTTACTTGCATTCTTGTCAATTTCTACCATAGTCTTCTACTTCTTTTCATTATAAATTTTTTTGATATCTCGTTTCAATGTGTTTTTTCCTACTATCTTAAAATTTGGCCGAAGACCACCAACAAAATCTTGAAACCCAACATGATCAACAATTGCAAAAGGGTATTCATGCAAAATGACCATTCAGGCAAGGTCCCTCCTCAAAACCTTCTGATCCTCTTCATTAAAAACACTAGGGCTTGAGATCCCTTTATTTCTTGCCTTATTGTGTTGTTTGACAAGAACTTGCTTCCTAATATCTGTTCCTTCCCTCGGAGGATTTGCTTCCTTCAGAGCACTTGGACAACTTTTTGCTATGTGTATTTCTAAATGAGTCGTCCCTGATGTACTTGCTCCAGCCATAAGTCTTCCATAGTAGTTGCATTGGGCCTTAACTTCCCCATCAATATTCTTCTTCTTAAAATGATTCCATACATCTGAAGTTGTTCTTCTTTTAGTGCCTTGTTGTGTGGATTCTCAACCGGAATGGACTCAACTTCCTCTCCAAACAACGATTGTGATTCTGATGTCATGCTAGTTGGGGGCCTTGGGGCTGGGGTTGAGGCAGAGGATGTGGTAAACATGTAGGCAATTGCAAAGAGAGAGAGAAAGATTAGTTCAACCCCAGCATACTTAATTATATGGGTCACACCATTGACTATTAAACATTCCCTAATAAGGACAGAGTCAAGATATATACATGGGTCCTACAATCATTTCATTGTTAAATGTACTATGAATGTAAGGTTAATTTGTGGTTTATCAAAAGCAACACAAAAACTGCACAATAGCATTAAAGTGGTCCAATTTGATTTCTTTTCAAATGTGTACAGAGTATAGACTATTAGTGTTTAAAGAAAGGTTCAGCCATTAAACAAGAAATTGAGAACGCTTGAAGAATTACCAAGTCTTACATGCTCCATTTGTGAAAAAACTTAGATAGATTCACTCCTCTTAGACATATCCCCATATAGAATCAAACACCTTAATGCAATCAAAAAACAAATCTAACACATACCTAGTTGATAAAATTCAATCAAAAACCAAATTTGACACATACCTAGCTGAATTCAAACTCTAAAATCAAAATCGACACACCTAGATGATAAATTCAACAAGACAACACAAGTAAACAACATGCAAAGAACAAAAAACTCACAAGTTGACAAATTCAGTCTAGAAATGGAAACAAAAGCTAATTATCAACAGAATCCTCTGAAAACATCAAACCCAGATACCCATAGAAAAGAATTTTCTTTTGAAACCAAACTAGCAATAGAAGGAAAAAGAATGAGTCATTTACCTGAGGAAAGAGAGTGGTAGGAAGACCCAGTTGATTTGCAAAGAACGAGGAACGAGAATCTAGCAAAAAATCGAAAAACCAATAAATGCGCATATATGTGAGAGACAGAACCTTCCCAAAGTGTCAAACCTAGATATCCACAACATGAAACCAATAAAGCATAAGCAGAGACTGTAGAGAGAGAGAGAGAGAGAGAGTGGCGGTGAGGAGAGGCGGATATTGGAGAGCTCTGAGAGAGAGAGTGATAGTGAAGACTGAGAAGAAGCAGAGAGAGTGTGAGTGACATTGAGAGAGGTTTAGGTTTTTTTTTTTTTTTAATATATATAATACAGGTCGAGTTTGGATAATTTGCATACCCTACCCAAACAATTCGGGTAATATCCATACCCTACCCAGTTAAGCTTTACCTATGAAGAACTGAGTATTACCTAAAACAGTTGGATTGGGTAGGGTTGGATATCCATTACCCAATGGGTATGGCCATCCCTAGTAGCAATGATGCCACTTTTATTGCAAAAAATTGCAAACAACTGGTGCATGAAGCAATTACTTTTGATTCTAAATGGATATGGAATCGAAACCTTTCCATAGCTATCAAGACAATTGGGTTTTTCCATAGGTGGTGCTCCTACTAATCCATATGCCACTGCTAGCAGAAGTAAGAAAGTAATTCTCATTACAAATTTCATAGCCATTTAATTTCTGGGTGTCTTTTACAGTTCAACAAAGCAATATATATACACTTACGTACATGGCCTTACAAGTATGTGGAATTTACTTAAAGAGTTAAATAAACGGCCAGGAAATAGAAAACAAACCATTAAATTTGATAGCAATACTAAATTCAATAGTATTGTATTTCACAAATAATATAATATACATGAGTGCCTTTATATAGGAGGAAGAGTGTGCAGTACAAGTAAATGTGCTATGCAAGTAAGCAAGGTGGGCCTAAACCCCACATACCTTAATACACGTTAATAGCCCCCTCAAACTCAAGGTGGATGTGAGACCAACTTGAGGTTGTCATCCAAAGTATGAAGGCATCCCTTAGGATGTGACTTGGTGAAGATATCTGTAAGTTGTTCTTTAGAGGAGACTAAGATCAGCTTGAGAGCACCATGGATAAGATGATAACAGATAAAATGACAATTGATCTTGATGTGTTTAGTTTGTTCATGGAAGACATTTTTGTGAGCAATATGAATGACATTCTAGTTGTCACAATAAAGGGGAGTAGCAGAGGATGTGGACACAACTAAGTCTTTAAGAAGCCATCATAGCCAAAGAAGCTCAGATGTGGTATCAACAAGGGCACGATATTCTGCTTTAATACTAGAGATGGCCACATGAGTTTGTTTCTTGCTTCGGCCAAGAAATTAGAGAAAAACCAAGAAGAAAGCAATAACCAATGGTGGACTTGTGATCAATGGAATCTCCTACCCAATCAGCATTAGAAAATGCACGGAGAATAAGAGGAGACTGAGCAAAGTAGAAAAGACCATGGAAGAGAGTGCCCTTTAGGTATCGAAGAATGCATAGAATAGCAGCATAGTGAGTTGATCATGAAGCAGACAGATATTGGCTCACCTGGTGAATAACATAGGAAATGTCTGGATAAGTGACAGTGAGATAAACTAGGTTGCCAACCAAGCGTCTATAAAGAGAGGGATTAGACAATGGTTTCCCTCTTAAGGGAGTCAGATGCGCATTAAGCTCAATTGGAGTGTCAACAGTCTTGCTATTAGTGAGTCCAACTCAAGACAAGAGTTCAGAGACATACTTGGCTTGGGTAATATAAATTCCATCTATAGAATGAGTGATTTCAAGACCCAAGAAGTACTTGAGATGTTCAAGATCTTTCATCTTAAATTACTGACTGAGAAAATCCTTGAGTTCTTGAATGCCACTGGGTCATCACCAATTATGATCATATCATCCACTTACAAGAGAAGTAAAATAGTGCATTTGTCAGTGCGACGAAGAAACAAGACAGAATCATAATGACTGGTCATATAACTCAAGCAAGAGATAGTAAAGCTGAATTTAGCAAACCATGCTCGTGGAATTTGTTTAAGGCCATAAAGTGCACGTCGAAGGTGACAAACCTTGTTTAATTCAATAGAGAGACCAGGAGGAGGTTGCATATAAACTTCTTCACTTAAATCCCCATTAAGGAATGCATTTTTAACATCCATTTGAAAAAGGTCCAATTTACTAGCAGTAGCAATAGCTAAAAGGGCACTAATAGATGAGATACGAGTAACCGGAGCAAAGGTCTCTTCATAATCAACCCCATACTCCTGTGTAAAACCTTTTGCAACAAGACGAGCTTTGTAGCGCTTAGTGGACCCATTAGAGCGAGTCTTAATCTTGTAAATCCACATACAACCAACCACAAATTTCCAAGGGGAGAGTCACCAAATCCCAAGTATGGTTTTTAGATAATGCATCAAGTTTCTTTTTCATTGCAATCTGCCTTAAAAGGTCAGTGGAAGCCTCACGATAGGTGTGAGGCTCATGCAGTGTAGCAAGGGCAATGTAACAATGATAGTCAAGTAAATGTGCAGGAATGGATCTTACCAAAGTTAAGTGACAAGGTGGAATGTCTTGTGCAAAATCTTCAGGTAAAGCGGGAGTAGGGGACCCAAGCTCAGGGTTGGGTAGCTCGTCTTTGACTTGTTCATCTCTCACCTGTTCATTAAAGGGTGAACTAGGAAAGGGATCAAATATATTTGGTGGTTGGACAGAGAAGTCTATAGGAGAATCAAGAGCAAATACATGAGGATCAAGAGTAGCCATAGAATGAATACGTGTCTCATCTGGAAAAAGATCTAAGACAGAGGAGGAAGATAGAGAGGCACGAAAGTGAGAGAGCTTGACAAAGGAGCGATGTTCCCAAAAGACAACATTGTGAGAGGTACGAAGGCAATGAGAGGCAGGATCATAACATCAATACCCGTTTTGAGTTTTGCCATAGCCAAGAAAACAACAAAGCCTTGACTGAGGCTTAAGTTTGTTATGCTCATGTAGCTGAAGAAGAACGAAACAGGCAAAACTGAAGGAGCAAAGGTGATGATAATCTAGAGGTGACCCAAAAAGGTGCTCATATGGAGTTTGATTTTGGATGACAGGACTAGGAATGCAGTTAATAGCATGAACAACATGAAGTGTAGCTTCGCCCCAAAAAGGAGCAGGAACTTTGGCAGAGGAAAGGAGATCATGAATAGTGTTAAGAATATGACGAAGTTTTCGTTTGGCTCTACTATTTTGTTGAGAGGTACCTGGACAAGTTAGTTGATTAACAGTGACATAGGAATGCAAAACAGCTTGGAATGCATATTGAGTGTACTTAAGAGCATTATCAGATCAAAAAATTTTGATACGTTTGGAAAATTGAGTTTCAACCATTTTTGCAAAATTAGAATATATTTGCAATAATTCAAAATGATGTTTCATATGAAAAATCCAGGTATTGCAGGAATAATCATCAATAAAGACAACAAAATATCGAGATCCAGTAATACTAGAGACAGAGGAAGGCCCTTAGACATCAGAATGAATTAGGTCAAAGATATTAGTGGACATTGATTCACTAGTATTGAAATGCAAAGCTGGTTGTTTTCCTAATTGACATGAAACACAATCAAAATTTTCTGTGGACACTGAATCTAACAAACCTCTAGAATCCAAATGTTGTACCCAAAAGGAAGATGCGTGACCAAGTGGGGCATGCCAAAATGCAAGGGAAAGAATAGAAGAAACTGCAGCAACTGCAACAAGTGGAAGACAAAGGTTGTCCATGGGAAACATATGCCCAATTCTAGGACCGGTCCCAAGATCCTGTCCTGTCCTCAGATCTTGCACAATACACCCAAAATAATCAAATATAATGTGGTAACCCAACTCAGCTAATTGTCCCACAGAAAATAAATTGTAAGAAAGGTCAGGAATATTAAAGACCCCAGGAACTGAAATGGTGGAGGTTGAAACGGAACCTATATTATGACCAGACATCGTGGAACCATTTGCTGTGCGAATATTAAGAGGGTGTGGTGCAGGTTTAAGGTTAGAAAATAAGGACTAGTGAGGTGTTATGTGATTGTAACAAGTAGAATCCATAAGCCAAGAGGTAGGAGACATACTAGATATAGCTGAGAGAGAAGAGGAATAAGATGCATTACCAATCATACGAATGACATTAGCGATGATGTTTATAAGGTCATCTCTGGAAATAGTGAATGTGGATCCAGAAGATAGAGAATGTGTAGAGACGGGAGCCATAGGTTGGACACTCTTAGTGTTAGCAACCATAGTAGCAGAAATGGAAACAGCTGATTTGTTGTGTTGATAACAAGACTCAATATTATGGCCAAAACATTTGCAAAAATTGCAAAAATGTTTATTGGATTGTTGGCGATGATTGTTGCAAAAGGAAGAAGACTTGTCCTTATTCTTCATTTAGAAGCAAAATATGCAAAAATAGACTGCAAAAATGAAATCTATGCAAAAAACTGGGTAAGGAGCACCTGGACTGCAAAAGTTAACTCGAGGAAAAAGTCAATGGTCAAACCTACTGAAAGTCAACGGTCCATTGCCATAAGTCAAATGATGACGTTAGTGGCTAACGCAAGCAAGTGACGTCAGCGATGACACAACTAGGGCTAACATGGTAGAATTACGTTGGTAATGACTTCAGCAGGAAGTGTTGAGGTGCGTGAAGGTGCGTAAGGGGGCGTGACCTGAAGACGCGATGCGTGGAGATATAACCCAAATGTGCAATGGCACGTAGAGGCACGCGGGGTGTGTGAGTTGTAGCACAGAACCTTTGAGCGGGGCGTGGATGCGCGTGCGATCGCCAATGGCTTCGAGGCTTCCACAAGTAAGTAGATCGGTGTAAGACAATTTTAGTGGTACTTGTAAAAAATTAATCGGAGCAAGATGCACGATGAAGATGGTGAGTGCAGTGGTCCGTGTGGTGCCAGACACCTCAACAATGATGGCTGTAGGCTCGGAACCTAAGGGCAACGGCTGAGAGACGTTGGAGGTTCAACAGTGAGTGGTTGCAATGGCTGTTGTGATGGCGGAAGCGATAAGAATGGAGTAACACCAAGAGAGACAAGACTGCTAAGAGAAAAGTCAGAGCAGTGGCTCTGATACCATGATAGAAACACTAAATTCAATAGTATTGTATTCCACAAATAATAGAATATACATGAGTGCCTTTATATAGGAGGCAGAGTGTGCAATACAAGTAAGTGTGCTATACAATTAAGCAAGGTGTGTCTAAAGCCCCATACCTTAATACATGTTAACAAAATTCAAATTCCAATAAGCTTTAAAGAAGAAAAACCCCTCTTAATTTGTTTGATTGACCAGTTTCAGTAATTATCTGTGAATAAAGCCGTTCATTCCGATCATTTTCCGAAAGACTGAAGAATAAAAACTAAGTGTGAGTTTGGATAGCGACAGTTTCACGTTTCCTGCGTTTGTGTTTTTGGCTGGGTCCCATGGTACTGTTCACGACCCAACCAAAAACACAAAAACGCGCATACCAATGCATTTTTGGGTCTCATGGCACTATTCATACCTTTAAAAATTATTTGCTACCGTGTTTTCAGTCATAAGTTTTCAGTTTTTAGTTTTCAACAAATAAGCGGTATCCAAACATACATAAACACACCCTAAGAAAAGTCATCACAAAAGAACTTTAGGAATTTGTTTTTATTTGATTGGATAGGAATTTATTTGTGTAAAGTTGTTATTTACAATATTGTGTTTTGTTGACTTATATTCCGTGCCAAATTTGATTGTAATGTTGTCCAATCTTTTGTACCCTGTATTTATTGTGGGAATTCATTGTAAGGGTTGTGTGTTAGAGAGAGAGAGAGTATGAAGACTCAAGCAACTGAAGACTGAAGAGATTTCGTGGGTAGCTCGCGACTAAGCATCCCGCGAAAGGAAACATGTGCCTTGCACATGACCGGAA
Source organism: Quercus rubra (assembly GCA_035136125.1). NCBI lineage: Eukaryota > Viridiplantae > Streptophyta > Magnoliopsida > Fagales > Fagaceae > Quercus > Quercus rubra. Next base: position 57,488 of record JAXUIC010000101.1, read on the forward strand.
TGCAAAGAGTCAGGCCAGATGGAGACAATTGTGTCTCGCGAGTATCTCGTAGGTAAGGCCTTCCTGTGAGACATCAACAAGAAATTTTGTTCTGCCAACCTGTCCAGTCTGATTCACACTTTCTGTGCCTATACTATTTATACCCACATTACCCACAAATGTTAAGGAAAGCTTCTGAGAGAAAACCTTAGCCAAACAACTTGAGAGTTAATGATTGTCATACCTACAATTCTCTACAGATTGTTTTGGGAATTTTCTCATCTCCTATCTCTCCATTTCCATATCATTGAGAGGTTGATAGCTTAAACACTTACCACACCCTTTGAGAGTGTCAAGTGATCGTTTGGTGCCGCTGGGAAGCATTAGAAGAAGCCAAGGATGGCAGATGCAACATGGAGCTTGTTACGGGATTCGAAGAGCTAAACAAGACTTGGTTCCGAGAAGCCTTGTTGGAGTAAGAGTTTGGAGGACTTAGGTACAGAGGCTAAATTAGGCTTGGAGGGTCTCTTACTTACCCATGTATCCTAACGGATTGTCTAGTGGATCGATTACCGCTTGGAGGGCGGCGGAGAGGTTTTTCGCCAAGTTCTTCGATTTCCTCTTTGATAACACATCGGCGTGTTATCTGTGTTTGTATCTCTTTTCCCTACTCTTTTACATTTCATTTTACTGTTGTGATTATATGAATATATGTTAGAGTAGCTTGTTTGTTTATTCACTCGCATTTACACTATTTCGCACTTAGTAATAAGTTAGTGTAAAATCAATTGAGTTATAACTTTAATTTGAGAGTCTAAACAACTCTTGTGATTTCAATATATTTTCGAGCTTTCAATTTGATTCTAGAAGGCATATATTGACTCGTGTTTTCATATATACCAATATTTTTCCAATTTCTAGTTTGAATATAGTACGCGGTTTCTGATTTACATTCATTTAGAGGACGCTGTGAATGATAATGATGTATATCTAACAAATAAATGAAAAGAGGCTAAGTGTTGCAATTTGTCTTAAATTACATTACAAATGACTTCAAAGGCACAACAAGATTGATTCCAGTTATCTGCCTATTATTGATATAGAAACTAATTATTACCGCAACTACTCAGAAAATGACTTCACAAAAAATTTCTATGATAAAAATATGGTAGTTAATTCGATATTAAGGTGCTACTTCTAAAATATAAGCGAACTCATTCTGGCCAAGAATGAAATAGAATGATGTTCCAATTGCCTTTTTGTAATGTTGTCTCCGCGCATTGATCATCAAATTAGGTTGTATGGGCAACGCAATTTGGCCAAGTACCCATGATTGACACGGGTACTAGTAAGACACTTAAAATTCAAACACAAGGGTTACCTTCTTTTTCTTTCTTTCTTTTTTTTTTTTTTTAAATAATTTTTTTATATTAATTTAAACAATTTTTTAAAAAAATTTTATTTGGATATGGCCTGGTCATTGTCGCAAAGTCCCAGACACGGCCAATCTTAAAAAAAGAAAAGAAAAAGAAAGAGTAGAATTTTGACATCTAGACAACCACTCACCATTGATCTTGTTATGAGCATACCAATCGACTAAATTGAAGCCCTAAAAATCTGACTTGTGTCTCTTAGTTCTTTTGAGTTCTCTGAGACCACCGCCTCTCTTCCTCTCAGTATTTTTATCTGATCTGTGCTATGAGACCTCCGCCATAAATCAGTGACAACCAAACCCCCCTCCGGCCTTCAGAAATCTAGAAGCTTCCTCTCTTTTACTCTACTGTTTCTCTCTACTTCAAATTGGTGTTTGGTTTTATCTGCCTTATGTGTTTAGCAATGGAATCTTATTTTGAGCATAATAATCGACTAAAAGCGCTAAAAATTTGACCTGTGTCTCTCAGTTCTTCTGAGTTCTCTAAGACCAACGCCTCTCTTCCTCTCAGTATTTCTAATATGATATGTTTTATGAGAACTCTGCCATAGATCAGCGACAACCAAACCCCCTCCGGTGACCCAGAAGCTTCCTTTCTCTTACTCTGCCGTTTCTCTTTCCTTCAAGTTCCGGGTTCTCTCTCTCTTGGTCTTTCGAGGCTTTCTTTCTTAGGTTTTTTTTTTTTTTATTTGACATATTTGCCTTATGCATGTTGTTTTTTATATATATGGGTTTAGTATTTATTTATTTATTTTATACTTTTATTTGCCCTATACGTGTTCTTTTATATGGGTTTATTGTTATTATTATTATTATTATTATTATTAGGATTGTTGCAAAGTAATAACTTGTTGAGTCCGAGGTCGAATCCAAAGTAAAAAATAAAATTTATTAGCAAATTACAAGAGGATAAAACTAAAATAATAAAGTTTAATTGAAGATATTTTGATTATTTGGTAAATGTAATTTATATTAAGAGAAAATAACGATATATTAAGGCATTAAAGTTTGGGGATCCACACACAACACATTTATTGGTAGTCTTAACAATATTTATTTTATAACTTAATTAAAATTCATACAAATGATTATCTTAGTAGAAAGATTTAACAATAAGAAATCAAGATTTAATTGTCTAAGGTAGTTTCATGAAATTGATTGATTTTAGGCAAAACAAAACTCGTGAATTAATTCGCAAGGAATACTAAATATTTAACATGCCCGGTGTTTACGATAAATCAAAGAATTATACAAAACCAAACACTTTTCTAGATGAGTAAATCAATCAAAAATACAGGAACATAAGCACTAAAACCATTAAATAATTGTTAAGAACATACCAATAAAACGGTTGGGTTAATCTCTTATTTTAGCAAGGCTTCTAACAAGCCATAATATCATATAAAACTCTAAAATTGTAAAGAAACTTTAAGAAAACCTAAATTTCTTTCTACAACAGCTCTCCCCTAAATTTTTCCCTAAAGAGCCTTTTTATAAGTCAAGTAATCCTATTACAAGCTGAACTCCCATTTGGAGAAAATCCTAGGTTTTCAAACGTCACTTAATCGACGTTTTTGGCCCATTTAAAGTTAGTATTATGATGCAAGTTGCAGAAGCGTCAAGAAGCAAAACCCGTCTACTTCTAGAAAATAAGAAAAAAAAAAAAAACACGCTAGCTTCTAAAAATACCCTCGAATCCACAAGGGTCATTGAATCCAGAAGGAGAAAGGGTTTGGAATCCACCAGAGAAACAATAGACAAAAGACTGAATTTTTACTAATATCTATAATTTGAAAAATGTTTATAGATAAAACTTGATAGTCAAGAAAATATATTCTAAAATACGTCCTAATTAATACTTAACCATAATAGGAACCAATTTGACCTAAAAAGCATTAAAATCACCTAAAAATAAGAAAATAAATGCCTTAAACCTAAAATAATGAAAATTACAAATTAAATACCAAAATTAATAAATTACAATAATTAAATCGTAAATTGTGTCCTACATCACAATAGGACATTTTGATAACTAAAACATTGTAGCTATAGATACCGCATTTTGTACCCTTTTTAACTCGGGTCCCCGTTCTTCAATGATGCTAAAATTCTAAGATCCAATGTTGGTTTAAAGCCCAATCAGATTACAAATTGGCTTGGGAGATGTGAAAATGGAAAATATAACTTGTTAATGAGCAATAAATCTATTTTTGGAAAATAAAGGCAAAAAAAAAAAACCCTAAGCCTGCGTATGCAGCCTAGAAGTGCACGCATGTAGGGTTTTAGAAGCCCCAGAAAGGCAAGTTTTCTACATTAAAGACTGAGGTTTGGAACAAATCTTACATTGTCTGGGAGCTGTTTCAAACCCTCATTTTCACAATAAATAGCCTTACATGGTACCTTTAAAAAAACACACAAAAATGCCATGGAAAAACACTAAGATTCACTAGAAATAGTGAATCAAATAGGGAGTTTCTTCACAAAACATCCTCTAGTCAATTTTTTTTTTTTATTAGGGCATTTTTTGGCCTTGATCTTTGAATTTTAATATTACTAATTGCATTCTTATTAGTTTGTGATAGATTTGACTGAGGGGAATGGTCAAAAATCAAGCCTAAGAGCTTTTGCTTTGAGGTATCCTTTTCAAACTCATTCTTTTATTTTCTCCTAGTAATTTTGTATTTTCTTTGTTTTTTTGTTTGTTTTATACCTTATAGCTTGTTTGCTTAGACTAGTTTTATATTTTCTTTATGTTTTAAGCATGTTAGGTTGCTAGAATTTATGTTTTAAGTGTTGCTCTGTTTGTTGTGTTTTTAGGGTTTTCTGGGTAGAAACCTACGTGCATATGATCAAGGCTGTGTACGCAGGCTTGATTATCCGCACGCGAGGTTGAACATGCATATGCATGAACTAGCCTAGAAACCCTAATTTTTGTTTCTTCTGTTTTGCTTCTGTTTCATGTGTATACTTCTACTTAGGTTCTTTTCAATGCTTTCATGCTTTTAATCTTCTGTTTCACATGTTTTATTGATTGTTTGTCTTCATATGTTAGAATTAGGGTTTATTTTGTGTTTTCCTTGCTTCAATACTATGAACACACATTCACATGTTCGTGCATGATGCCCTAGTTGCTGAGTTGTTGCAAGGTAAGTAAGGTAAGTCATGCATTGGTATGAACATGCATTTTAATGATGTAATATGTTTGTTTGATGTTTGATTTCATGTCTAAAAGTTTGGAATACATGGCGATGATCTATGTTGTTTGCCATGCCTATCTTTATGCCCTATTTTGTTGCTGCCCTAATTGATGTAATGTGATGATCATGATTAGATGTATGATTAAGGTTTGTGGTGTGATGAATGCCTTGATACCATGACATGTATACCAGATGTATGGTAGGGTATGCCATGATTTGATTTATGATAGGCCTTGTTAATTTCCATGATAGATGTAATGGTTAAGGATGATTGATGCCATGTTGATTGTTAGATGTATGCTAGCGTGTGTGTGAGTTAGTTGGCAAATATTGAGTATGCCTTTAATAGGGTTAAGACATAAGACACAATAATGAGAAGCCAACCTTAGGATTGGGTGCCTAACACCTTTACAAGACTATACGTTAACTCTGAAACCCATATCTCTAGTAGTAAGATCAAATGGTTCTTCCTCGAGAGGACGCTATATATATGGTTCCGAAGTTATTGCAAAAACTAGGTGGCGACTCCAAAACCCGTTGTGTCCATAGTAGCCCTTTAAGTTAGCTTCGATCCCAACTTAAATTCATCCTAATTGGACATTGAAGCCAAAAGTTGTGCTAAAAAATACTAACTAGTGCGTAGATTGGAATCCTAATCTGAATTGGACTTGGAGTCGGAGCAAATTTCTTCTAATTCCTTATTGCAATTGGATTCAAATTTAATTGAGTTGGCATTCTTTAACTTCATCATGACCCTTCTAAAATTAAAGTCCATTAGCCTTCTTCTTTGTCAAATCCACTCATTTAAGTTCATTCTCCTACAAATGACATATTCATGAATGAAATTTCAATTAAGCACAAATTAATTATTCAAAATTATTCCAAAACCGAATATAAATGCATGAATTAAGTCAAAATAGTATAATAATGCTTTCTAATAATGATATAACTATGCAAAATTAAGCTATTATCATACTTCCCAACTAGTTTCATTGCTAGTCCTAGCAATTTAAGCGACTCAAAACTAGGAAACAAAAGAACAAAAATTTTATTAACTTTAGTAGATATAATTAGTCAAAGGTCAAAAAACTAATAATTGCCAAAAAATATTCCACATGCTATCCATGCCCAGTGGTGTGAATAGTTTAGCCACACAAACAAAACCTTAGTCCTTAAGATAAACTATGGATTGAATTTCTATCCAAACTATGCTTCAACTCAAATCTCACTAGTGTTAACACTCAACAAATAAAATCACTCCGGAATTAGTGTGACAGTTTATGTGAGCGGAATAATGTAGAAACAAGACAAATATCTCACATATAAGTAAGATGAAGAACGGTAATGCAAAATAAGGAATATGTATAGTTTTATGAAAGGAATGCCAAACACTAAGAATATTACACCACACATTTTGATTAGTCCATGTCAATATCCAAACCATACCTTCCTTAAGATCAAATAGGACTTTCATTGGGACATAATGTAGGGTAAAGAAGAGAATTTAGGAACAAAGTGTATAGGTAAAAATAAAAAGTGTTCCCAAGAATAATTAGAGAGACAACTTCTTTTGAGTATATGACATTTGATTTATCTTCTCAACTTTCTTGAATATTACACTTTCACTTTCCTTTTTCCAAAATTTCATCAACTAATGCATTCTCGAATTGTTTTTGTTTTTTTTCCCTTCAACATTTCCCATTTTCTGATTATGACTCTTTTTTTCTTTTGAGTGAGCCCTCCTTTCTTCCAACTATTTCACCACAAAATTTACCACAATAAGAACAATTTGATTGTGTTCATTCTTGGAACACTTGGGAAAAGGTTTAAGAAAGAATGGCTAAAATAATAGGTTCTGATGATGCTGAAAAATCACCTAATGAGCCATACAATCCTTGAACGCATCGAAATAGTGCCTGCACAACAAAAAGAGAAGACCTACAAAGAGCACTAGTGTGGTGCTGACCAAATACCCTCCAAAGGTTAAGTTAGAATCTTTTCACAACTTTAGAGTGCTAGAACTGGGATTAATTATGTGTACCTGTTTCTTGAGGGTCTTTGGGTTTTTATAGTAGCGTAGAACCGAATCCCTTTGCTTTCGTCACAAGTCGTTTCCTTGTAGGGAAGATCTCCATTAATGTACATATATTCTAGAATCCTCCTTGTGTTAGAATTCCATCCATATTGGGACTCTGTGGACTAGGGTAAATCGTGAGGCGCAAGTTGTTTCCATTTAGGGTTTCTTGGAGACCACGTAATGATTAATTTGAGTGCCATGTGGTTTTTTGGGTCTGTCCACCCTATGTTAATTCACATGGGATCCGTCCACTATTAGCAGTCCGTTCATCTAAGTCAATCCATCACCATCAATTTTCTCCCTTTTCAGTTGCCCCCTCACCCTATAGGTCCGTGATCTCTGAGTGGAAGGACTCATGGGGCGACAGTTCATTCCGACCCTTTAAGGAATACCCCTAGCCTTGATAGGTTGGATTAAGATCGTTAATGATGAAGGACACGTGGCGTTTACTGAATGGCCGCTCACTTGGATCGAAGCGTCCCTTCGTCTTCCGTGCCGTTCTCCCTATATAAACCAAGCTCTCTTCCTTTCATTTCTTTACTTTCTACTAAAATTCACGATCAGAGTGCATCCGTCAACATTTGTCAGATAATCATACCGTTCAGCAATTGCATTCGTCATCAACGCTTCTTTACTGTTCAACTTTAAATAGGTAAGCATACTCTTTTCCTTCCACTTAAAAATTTTATGCACTTCCTATTTCTCTAGACTTTGTACTACCTTCATCCATTATAAACCCGTCAGAGTCTTAGGATTTACCGTCACGTGTAGGTCATGTCTAATGCATTGAGTAACTAGTCGTTTGTCCACGATAGAGCGGGCTACGATGAAGTGTACCCATCAAGTCACAAAGACCCTGATAGTCCGAGTGTACGATGAGGGCTTGGACGATGCTGAGCTCCCAATTCAATCTGTCATGGGTCCTAATGGACTTAGGGAGTTCATCATGTTACCCATATGGACGGTCAACGACTTCACCTTTACAATTAAAGAATCTCATTTTTAAAACACTTAGGGAGAAGTACCAAATCCCTGCCAACATACCCTTCCTGTCTACCCTACTTGTTAGAAAAATGCTATTACAATGGCGTTGAGGGCGTCGGGGTCTATAAGCAAATGCTGAAGCCAGGGCTCAAATTCCCCTTAAGTACACTCCACCGTCAACTCCTTCAATATTTAGGTTTGGCCGTCACCCAGATCTCCCCAAATGCCTAGAGGGTCTTCCTTGGCGTGGAGGTCTTGTACGGGGCTATGTCTGACGGAGCACAAAGGTTGACAGTGAAAGAATTTTTTCACTGTTACCGTCCAAATGAAATTGCTCAGTCAAAAGGCATGTATAGCTTTATGCCCAAGAGCTTGTTGTTGAGGCTAGTGTGTGAGACCCCCAACTCCAATAGGAACTGGAAGAGTTAGTATTTTTTCATGGAAGGAGACGAATGGATGTGTCATCCTGATGACATTAATCATACGCGTTGACAAACATGGGGCATACTGTCTCTATCTGGTATGTTCATATCCATTCTATAGTGTTTAATTATAATGTTACTAATCCGTCTTCTTTTACAGTTCGAGATCATTCACAAGTCACTTTGGAGGAGTGGAGTTTTTTGGAAAGTATTTTCAGCAAATCAAAGCTTGAGGAGAGGACGTAGGCAAAGTTGGTCACACTCGACACCCTCCATTGGCATTATGACGGACTAGAACCAATAGTAGCTACCCGTCGTTACGCCGCTCAAGTCATCAATGTAAGTTCGTCACCCTATATTTGGGTTTCTTTGATTGTACTTTATTTTACTCTAACCATTTGTCTTACTTTTGTGTATAGATGGATGCTGCAAACAGAAGGGCCGTTGTCAAACAATAGGCAGCCAAAAGAAAGAGGTGGATGGTCAACTCCCTTAGGAGACGGTGTCATCCAACCCATCAACAAAAAGGAAGCAGTTTGGAAAAGCAAGGCCATCTTCCCAAGAAGCCCAAAATTATCCTAGAGCCATCGTGGGACTAGAGGCTGAGGGCAAGAAGACGGTTACCCAAGCCAAGCATGGAGCAGGGAAAGGGTTTCATGAAGGGTCCGTCTACTACCCAAGAGAAGCCACCCGTCCTCCTCCATAAGGATTCTAATTATGCATTGGAGAAACTTTCGTCCCTCATATCGCCCGATGACTATGAAGACTTAAGCAACCATGCTACGGAAGCCATGGGGGAGACAGGGCTCTTTTGTATCACTTAGGTGAGTAATGTTCATCCAATTCCTTTCCTTCCCGTCCACTTATCTCTGTCACTAACCACCTTTGTTTTCAGGCTATGGTGATGATCAAAGGGCTAATGGGACAGTGTCTAAACCATGAAATGGTGGGACCGTGTAAGGGCGAGCCAATGAGACGGAGGACGAGTTGAATGGTCTCAAGGCTTCGAAGGTTGGCATGGAGAAAAAGTTGGATATGTCAAAGAAGGTTAGGAAAGAGCTTGAAGAACACATGGAAATTATGAAAAGGGTTCTAGAGGATAAAAAGAAAGAGATCAAGGATGCTAGGGACCAACTCCATCAGGCAAAGGAGGCAGCGATTTATGAATATCGCAACTCTGACACCCTTCTAAAGGAGCTCGGGACCTCCTATGCGAACGGCTTTGATGACACCGTCCATCAAGCCAAAAAAGCTTACCTTAACCTTGACTTTTCTCAACTTAATATTGATGCGCAAGCCCAGGCCACTGCTTAACCTGTCTCCTCTGAGAGTACAGAGGATCTATTTGTTGATGATGCAGTCCTTGGCGACGGGGAGTCAGCTCATGTTGAAAACCAAGCCCAGCCCGTTGATGGTAATGTTCGTCAGCCTAAGAGCGTTCAAAAAGATGTTGAAAACACCCCCACTCATCAGTAGCTTTTTTTTTTTTTGGTGGGAATTGTAACTATATGGAGAATATCCTTTTAATTTTATCTGTCATTTGTGGTATGTAAAACATTCCCTTTCAAGGCTTTAAAACATTCCCTTTCAAGGCTTTTAAGTAATTTTTACTTAGTCTATTGTAGGTCCATTTTCATGATTTTGAACATGTAATTTGTGATGAAACCATCTTTTAGATGGATCCGTCCTCTGATGAACACGTAGTGTTACTTTGAACCCATCTACTATAAAGACTATAATTATCATTTTCAAAGGTCTCGCTTACTTGTGGACTAGTGAGGAACATTCATCTTTAAGTTAGGTTCATCCTCCTGTGGACTAGTAATCAATCAAACCATAAGTTAGGTTCGTTTTATGAAACCCGTCCACCATAGGGTTTTTATAAATTTTACCCTTTTTGTTCAGTCCGTTCTGGGATGATCTTAATAATAATTTGTCCTTGAGTATTTCATCCTCCTGGGATGATCCGTCCAAAAGGGTTTCAGGTATTTCATTCGTCATAGATGGGTTTGTCCATTTTTATGGACTTGAATGATGACTTGTCCTTTTCATGGACTACAGAACATCTCATCCTCCATTCATTGGTCGGATATTTTCACCCTTTTGGGATGAACCGTCCACAAGGATTTCAAGTATTCCGTCCATCATGGATGGAATCGTCCACTTTATAGACTTGAATAATTTGTCCTTTATAAGAACTTCAAAATATCACATCCTCCTAGGGATGTACCGTCCATTTATCGGACTTCGTAGCAAATCCATCCATTCATTGGATAGATATTTTCACCCTTATAGGATGATCCGTCCACAAGGATTTCAGGTATTCCATCCGTCGCAGATGAATTCATCCACTTTATGGGATGATCCATCATAGATATTTTCACCCTTATGGGATGATCTGTCCACAAGGATTTCAGGTATTCTATCTGTCTAAATACTTCTCTTATTATATAGTCATTCATTCGTAGGATAGTAGTTCTTAAAAAGATACTTAAAAACCTTTGTAGCAAAAAATAAATTGTCTAAATAATGAACTGAAAAATTGGAAAATGTGGCAAAAATTAATCTAAAAATAAACTGGAGGACTGGTGGATGTAGCTTTTCACGTCGTCATCTCTACTGGTAGTACTTCCGTAGGTGCTAGTGTTCCATGAATGCTGCAACTTTTGCCCGTCCAGTGTCTCAAGGTGGTAGGTGCCTTTCCTTTGCCATGATGTAATTGTAGGGTCCTTCTCAATTGGGGCCAAGCTTTTCTTGGGTAGGATCTTTAGCAGCACCCATTACCTTCCTCAAAACAAGATCTCCAACCTAGAAGTCTTTGTGTCTGACTTTAGAGTTGTAGTGCTTCGCCATTAGGCTTTGGTATCATACCAACCTTTGCTCGGTTGTTGCCCGGACCTCGTTCACCAGGTCAAGTTATAGGCGTATTGCCTCATCATTCTTGCTCTCATCATAGTTTTCTACCCTGTAGCTCGTGTGTCCTACTTCTGCTGGGATGACTGCCTCACTTCCGTATGCTAGTCGAAATGGTGTCTCTCCCATAAGTGTCCTTGTGGTTGTCTGGTATGCCCATAAAACACTTGGTAGTTCGTCCGGTCATATGCCTTTTACCCCTCAAGCCAAGTCTTGATGATCTTGAGCAAGGATTGGTTCGTAACTTCAACCTGTCCATTGGCTTGTGGTGGGTGGGAATGAGTAGTGGTTCTTGATTCCTAGTTTCGAACAAAAGTTTCTAAACGTGTTGTTGTCAACTACTTTCCATTGTCCGAGACAAGCACCCTAGGTATCCCATATCTGTAAATGATGTGCTTCCAGATAAAACTCCTAATGTTCTTTTCCGTTATGGTGGTTAGGGCTTCCGTTTCCACCCATTTGGTGAAGTAGTCGATGTCAACTACTAGGAACTTTAGCTACCTAACTGCTATTGGGAAGCGGCCCATAATATCTAATCCCCATTAAGCGAATGGCTACGATGCGTCATAGGGGTGAGTTCCTTGGATGGTTGTCTGATGACATTACCGAACCTCTAGCATTTGCACAGGTTTTGACATAAGTTTG
>JAXUIC010000102.1:0-69124 GCA_035136125.1 Quercus rubra
ATTTTTTAAATTTTTGAATTTTTTTGCAATTTTTTTTGAATTTTCTATTCCGCGTCGGGTAGGAACGAGACGAAATGATACTTTTTATATTCTTTCTTTCCGGCATTTTCCATCCGATTTTGGCTTGAAATGAAGCCATTGTGGTATTTTTAATTTTTTGAATTTTTTTGCTATTTTGTTGGAGTTTTTGAATTTTTTTGCTACATTGTTGGAATTTTAAATTTCGCGTCGGGTAGGAAGAAACGTAATGGTAATTTTCATTTTCTCTCTTTCTCATCCTTTTCGAACCTATTTTTGCTTGAAATGAAGCCATAATGGCATTTTTTAAATTTTTGAATTTTTTTGCTATTTTTTTGAATTTTCTATTCCGCGTCGGGTAGGAACGAGACGGAATGATACTTTTTATATTCTCTCTTTCCCTGCATTTTCCATCCGATTTTGGCTTGAAATGAAGCCATTGTGGTATTTTTTAATTTTTTGAATTTTCTCTATTTGTTGGAGTTTTCAATTATGCGTCGGGCAAGAACGAAACGTAACGATAATTTTTATTTTCTCTCTTTCTCATCCTTTTCCAACCTATTTTCGCTTGAAATGAAGCCATAATGGTATTTTTTAGTTTTTTCGAATTTTTTTATTATTTTTTTGGAATTTTCTATTTCTCGTCGGGTAGGAACAAAACAGAACGATACTTTTATATTCTCTCTTTCCCCGCATTTTCCATCCGATTTTGGCTTGATATGAAATAATAGGGGTATTTTTTAATTTTTTGAATTTTTTCGCGATTTTTTTGGAATTTTCAATTACGCGTCGGGCAGGAACGAAACGTAATGATAATTTTTATTTTCCTCTCTTTCTCATCCTTTTCCAACTTATTTTCGCTTGAAATGAAGCCATAATGGTATTTTTTAGTTTTTCGAATTTTTTTATTATTTTTTGGAATTTTCTATTTCTCGTCGGGTAGGAACAAACAGAACGATACTTTTTATCTTCTTTCTTTCCTGACATTTTCCTTCCGATTTGGATTGAAATGACGCCATAGTGGTATTTTTTAATTTTTTGAATTTTTTTTGCCATTTTGTCGGAATTTTCAATTACGCGACCGGCAGGAACGAAACGTAATGATAATTTTTATTTTCTCTCTATCTCATCCTTTTCCAACCTATTTTCGCTTCAAATGAAGCCATATTGGTATTTTTTAGCTTTTCGAATTTTTTTATTATTTTTTTGGAATTTTCTATTTCGCGTCGGGTAGGAACAAAACAGAACAATACTTTTTATATTCTCTCTTTCACGACATTTTACAACCTATTTTGGCATAAATGAAACCATAATGATATTTTTTAATTTTTTGAATTTTTTTACTATTTTGTTGGAATTTTCAATTACGTGACCGGTAGGAACGAAACGTAAGGATAATTTTTATTTTCTCTCTTTCTCATCCTTTTCCAACCTATTTTCGCTTGAAATGACGCCATAATGGTAATTTTTAGCTTTTCGAATTTTTTTACTATTGTTTTGGAATTTTCGATTTCGCGACGGGTAGGAACGAAACGGAACGATACTTTTTATATTCTCTCTTTCTCGGCATTTTCCAACCTATTTTGGCTTGAAATGAATGCATAGTGGTATATTTTAATTTTTTTTAATTTTATTGCTATTCTTTGGGAATTTTAAATTACACGTCAGGTAGGAATTAAACGTAACGATAATTTTTATTTTGTCTCTTTCTCCTCCTTTTCCAACCTATTTTTGGCTCGAAATGAAGCCATAATGGTGTTTTTTTAATTTTTTTGCTATTTCTTTAAAATTTTCTATTTCGGGTCGTGTAGGAACGAAGCGGAACGATAATTTTTATTTTCTCTATTTCTCGGCCTTTTCCGACCTGTTTTGGCTTGAAAGGATGCCATAATGCCATGATGGTATTTTATTTTCTCTCTTTCACGTCATTTTACAACCTTTTTTGGCTTAAAATGAAGTCATAATAGTATTTTTTAATTTTTTGAATTTTTTTGCTATATTGTTGGAATTTTAAATTCGCGTCGGGTAGGAAAGAAACGTAATGGTAATTTTCATTTTCTCTCTTTCTCATCCTTTTCGAACCTATTTTTGCTTGAAATGAAGCCATAGTGGCATTTTTAAATTTTTGAATTTTTTTGCTATTTTTTTTGAATTTTCTATTCCGCGTCGGGTAGGAACGAGACGGAATGATACTTTTTATATTCTCTCTTTCCCTGCATTTTCCATCCGATTTTGGCTTGAAATGAAGCCATTGTGGTATTTTTCAATTTTTTCAATTTTTTTCTATTTTGTTGGAGTTTTCAATTACGCGTCGGGCAGGAACGAAACGTAATGATAATTTTTATTTTCTCTCTTTCTCATCCTTTTCCAACCTATTTTCGCTTGAAATGAAGCCATAATGGTATTTTTTAGTTTTTCGAATTTTTTTATTATTTTTTTGGAATTTTCTATTTCGCGTCGGGTAGGAACAAAACAGAACGATACTTTTTATATTCTTTCTTTCCCGACATTTTCCTTCCGATTTTGGATTGAAATGAAGCCATAGTGGTATTTTTTAATTTTTTGAATTTTTTTGCCATTTTGTTGGAATTTTCAATTACGCGACCGGCAGGAACGAAACGTAATGATAATTTTTATTTTCTCTCTTTCTCATCCTTTTCCAACCTATTTTCGCTTGAAATGAAGCCATAATGGTATTTTTTAGCTTTTCGAATTTTTTTATTATATTTTTAGAATTTTCTATTTCGCGTCGGGTAGGAACAAAACAGAACAATACTTTTTATATCCTCTCTTTCACGACATTTTACAAACTATTTTGGCTTAAAATGAAACCATAATGATATTTTTTAATTTTTTGAATTTTTTTACTATTTTGTTGGAATTTTCAATTACGTGACCGGCAGGAACGAAACGTATGGATAATTTTTATTTTCTCTCTTTCTCATCATTTTCCAACCTATTTTCGCTTGAAATGACGCCATAATGGTAATTTTTAGCTTTTCGAATTTTTTATTATTTTTTTGGAATTTTCTATTTCGCGACGGGTAGGAACGAAACGGAACGATACTTTTTATATTCTCTCTTTCTCGGCATTTTCCAATCTATTTTGGCTTGAAATGAATGCATAGTGGTATATTTTAATTTTTTTAATTTTATTGCTATTCTTTGGGAATTTTAAATTACACGTAGGGTAGGAATTAAACGTAACGATAATTTTTATTTTCTCTCTTTCTCATCCTTTTCCAACCTATTTTCGCTTGAAATGAAGCCATAATGTTATTTTTTAGTTTTTCGAATTTTTTTATTATTTTTTTGGAATTTTCTATTTCGCGTCGGGTAGGAACAAAACAGAACGATACTTTTTATATTCTTTCTTTCCCGACATTTTCCTTCCGATTTTGGATTGAAATGAAGCCATAGTGGTATTTTTTAATTTTTTGAATTTTTTTGCCATTTTGTTGGAATTTTCAATTACGCGACCGGCAGGAACGAAACGTAATGATAATTTTTATTTTCTCTCTTTCTCATCCTTTTCCAACCTATTTTCGCTTGAAATGAAGCCATAATGGTATTTTTTAGCTTTTCGAATTTTTTTATTATATTTTTGGAATTTTCTATTTCGCGTCGAGTAGGAACAAAACAGAACAATACTTTTTATATCCTCTCTTTCACGACATTTTACAAACTATTTTGGCTTAAAATGAAACCATAATGATATTTTTTAATTTTTTTAATTTTTTTACTATTTTGTTGGAATTTTCAATTACGTGACCGGCAGGAACGAAACGTATGGATAATTTTTATTTTCTCTCTTTCTCATCCTTTTCCAACCTATTTTCGCTTGAAATGAAGCCTTAATGGTATTTTTTAGTTTTTCGAAATTTTTTATTATTTTTTTGGAATTTTCTATTTCGCGTCGGGTAGGAACAAAACAGAACGATACTTTTTAGATTCTTTCTTTCCCGACATTTTCCTTCCGATTTTGGATTGAAATGAAGCCATAGTGGTATTTTTTAATTTTTTGAATTTTTTTGCCATTTTGTTGGAATTTTCAATTACGCGACCGGCAGGAACGAAACGTAATGATAATTTTTATTTTCTCTCTTTCTCATCCTTTTCCAACCTATTTTCGCTTGAAATGAAGCCATAATGGTATTTTTTAGCTTTTCGAATTTTTTTATTATATTTTTGGAATTTTCTATTTCGCGTCGGGTAGGTACAAAACAGAACAATACTTTTTATATCCTCTCTTTCACGACATTTTACAAACTATTTTGGCTTAAAATGAAACCATAATGATATTTTTTAATTTTTTGAATTTTTTTACTATTTTGTTGGAATTTTCAATTACGTGACCGGCAGGAACGAAACGTTTGGATAATTTTATTTTCTCTCTTTCTCATCATTTTCCAACCTATTTTCGCTTGAAATGACGCCATAATGGTAATTTTTAGCTTTTCGAATTTTTTTATTATTTTTTTGGAATTTTCTATTTCGCGACGGGTAGGAACGAAACGGAACGATACTTTTTATATTCTCTCTTTCTCGGCATTTTCCAATCTATTTTGGCTTGAAATGAATGCATAGTGGTATATTTTAATTTTTTTAATTTTATTGCTATTCTTTGGGAATTTTAAATTACACGTAGGGTAGGAATTAAACGTAACGATAATTTTTATTTTCTCTCTTTCTCATCCTTTTCCAACCTATTTTCGCTTGAAATGAAGCCTTAATGGTATTTTTTAGTTTTTCGAAATTTTTTATTATTTTTTTGGAATTTTCTATTTCGCGTCGGGTAGGAACAAAACAGAACGATACTTTTTTATATTCTTTCTTTCCCGACATTTTCCTTCCGATTTTGGATTGAAATGAAGCCATAGTGGTATTTTTTAATTTTTTGAATTTTTTTGCCATTTTGTTGGAATTTTCAATTACGCGACCGGCAGGAACGAAACGTAATGATAATTTTTATTTTCTCTCTTTCTCATCCTTTTCCAACCTATTTTCGCTTGAAATGAAGCCATAATGGTATTTTTTAGCTTTTCGAATTTTTTTATTATTTTTTTGGAATTTTCTATTTCGCGTCGGGTAGGAACAAAACAGAACAATACATTTTATATCCTCTCTTTCACGACATTTTACAAACTATTTTGGCTTAAAATGAAACCATAATGATATTTTTTTACTATTTTGTTGGAATTTTCAATTACGTGACCGGCAGGAACGAAACGTAAGGATAATTTTTATTTTCTCTCTTTCTCATCATTTTCCAACCTATTTTCGCTTGAAATGACGCCATAATGGTAATTTTTAGCTTTTCGAATTTTTTTATTATTTTTTTGGAATTTTCTATTTCGCGACGGGTAGGAACGAAACGGAACGATACTTTTTATATTCTCTCTTTCTCGGCATTTTCCAATCTATTTTGGCTTGAAATGAATGCATAGTGGTATATTTTAATTTTTTTAATTTTATTGCTATTCTTTGGGAATTTTAAATTACACGTAGGGTAGGAATTAAACGTAACGATAATTTTTATTTTCTCTCTTTCTCATCCTTTTCCAACCTATTTTCGCTTGAAATGAAGCCATAATGGTATTTTTTAGCTTTTCGAATTTTTTTATTAGTTTTTTGGAATTTTCTATTTCGCGACGGATAGGTACGAAATGGAACGATACTTTTTATATTCTCTCTTTCTCGGCATTTTCCAACCTATTTTGGCTTGAAATGAATGCATAGTGGTATATTTTCATTTTTTTAATTTTATTGCTATTTTTTGGGAATTTTAAATTACACGTCGGGTAGGAATTAAACGTAACTATAATTTTTATTTTGTCTCTTTCTCCTCCTTTTCCTACCTATTTTTGGCTCGAAATGAAGCCATAATGGTATTTTTTTAATTTTTTTGCTATTTCTTTGGAATTTTCTATTTCGGGTCGGGTAGGAACGAAGCGGAACGATAATTTTTATTTTCTCTATTTCTCGGCCTTTTCCAACCAGTTTTGGCTTGAAAGAATGCCATAATGCCATGATGGTATTTTTATATTCTCTCTTTCACGGCATTTTACAACCTATTTTGGCTTAAAAGGAAGCCATAATAATATTTTTTAATTTTTTGAATTTTTTTGCTATTTTGTTGGAGTTTTGAATTTCGCGTCGGGTAGGAACGAAACGCAATGGTAATTTTCATTTTCTCTCTTTCTCATCCTTTTCGAACTTATTTTTGCTTGAAATGAAGCCATAATGGCATTTTTTAAATTTTTCAATTTTTTTGCTATTTTTTTGGAATTTTCTATTCCGCGTCGGGTAGGAACGAGACGGAATGATACTTTTTATATTCTTTCTTTCCCGACATTTTTCTTCCGATTTTGGATTGAAATGAAACCATAGTGATATTTTTTAATTTTTGAATTTTTTTACTATTTTGTTGGAATTTTCAATTACGTGACCGGCAGGAACGAAACGTATGGATAATTTTTATTTTCTCTCTTTCTCATCCTTTTCCAACCTATTTTCGCTTGAAATGAAGCCTTAATGGTATTTTTTAGTTTTTCGAAATTTTTTATTATTTTTTTGGAATTTTCTATTTCGCGTCGGGTAGGAACAAAACAGATCGATACTTTTTATATTCTTTCTTTCCCGACATTTTCCTTCCGATTTTGGATTGAAATGAAGCCATCGTGGTATTTTTTAATTTTTTGAATTTTTTTGCCATTTTGTTGGAATTTTCAATTACGCGACCGGCAGGAACGAAACGTAATGATAATTTTTATTTTCTCTCTTTCTCATCCTTTTCCAACCTATTTTCGCTTGAAATGAAGCCATAATGGTATTTTTTAGCTTTTCGAATTTTTTTATTATATTTTTGGAATTTTCTATTTCGCGTCGGGTAGGAACAAAACAGAACAATACTTTTTATATCCTCTCTTTCACGACATTTTACAAACTATTTTGGCTTAAAATGAAACCATAATGATATTTTTTAATTTTTTGAATTTTTTTACTATTTTGTTGGAATTTTCAATTACGTGACCGGCAGGAACGAAACGTAAGGATAATTTTTATTTTCTCTCTTTCTCATCATTTTCCAACCTATTTTCGCTTGAAATGACGCCATAATGGTAATTTTTAGCTTTTCGAATTTTTTTATTATTTTTTTGGAATTTTCTGTTTCGCGACGGGTAGGAACGAAACGGAACGATACTTTTTATATTCTCTCTTTCTCGGCATTTTCCAATCTATTTTGGCTTGAAATGAATGCATAGTGGTATATTTTAATTTTTTTAATTTTATTGCTATTCTTTGGGAATTTTAAATTACACGTCGGGTACGAATTAAACGCAACAATAATTTTTATTTTGTCTCTTTCTCCTCCTTTTCCAACCTATTTTTGGCTCGAAATAAAGCCATAATGGTATTTTTTAGTTTTTCGAATTTTTTTATTATTTTTTTGGAATTTTCTATTTCTCGTCGGGTAGGAAAAAAACAGAACGATACTTTTTATATTCTCTCTTTCCCGGCATTTTCCATCCGATTTTGGCTTGAAATGAAGCCATTGTGATATTTTTTAATTTTTTGAATTTTTTTGCTATTTTGTTGGAGTTTTCAATTATGCGTCGGGCAGGAACCAAACGTAATGATAATTTTTATTTTCTCTCTTTCTCATCCTTTTCCAACCTATTTTCGCTTGAAATGTAGCCATAATGGTATTTTTTAGTTTTTCGAATTTTTTTATTATTTTTTTGGAATTTTCTATTTCTCGTCGGGTAGGAACAAAGCAGAACGATACTTTTTATATTCTCTCTTTCCCGGCATTTTCCATCCGATTTTGGCTTGATATGAAGCCCTAGTGGTATTTTTTAATTTTTTGAATTTTTTCGCTATTTTTTTGGAATTTTCAATTACGCGTCGTGCAGGAACGAAACGTAATGATAATTTTTATTTTCTCTCTTTCTCATCCTTTTCCAACCTATTTTCGTTTGAAATGAAGCCAATAATGGTATTTTTTAGTTTTTCGAATTTTTTTATTATTTTTTTGGAATTTTCTATTTCGCGTCGGGTAGGAACAAAACAGAACGATACTTTTTATATTCTTTCTTTCCCGACATTTTCCTTCCGATTTTGGATTGAAATGAAGCCATAGTGGTATTTTTTAATTTTTTGAATTTTTTTGCCATTTTGTTGGAATTTTCAATTACGCGACCGGCAGGAACGAAACGTAATGATAATTTTTATTTTCTCTCTTTCTCATCCTTTTCCAACCTATTTTCGCTTGAAATGAAGCCATAATTGTATTTTTTAGCTTTTCGAATTTTTTTATTATTTTTTTGGAATTTTCTATTTCGCGTCGGGTAGGAACAAAACAGAACAATACTTTTTATATTCTCTCTTTCACGTCATTTTACAACCTATTTTGGCTTAAAATGAAGCCATAATGATATTTTTTAATTTTTTGAATTTTTTTGCTATTTTGTTGGAATTTTGAATTTCGCGTCGGGTAGGAACGAAACGCAATGGTAATTTTTATCTTCTCTCTTTCTCATCCTTTTCGAACTTATTTTTGCTTGAAATGAAGCCATAATGGCATTTTTTAAATTTTTGAATTTTTTTGCTATTTTTTTGGAATTTTCTATTCCGCGTCGGGTAGGAACGAGACGGAATGATACTTTTTATATTCTTTCTTTCCCGGCATTTTCCATCAGATTTTGGCTTGAAATGAAGCCATTGTGGTATTTTATAATTTTTTGAATTTTTTTGCTATTTTGTTGGAGTTTTTGAATTTTTTTGCTATATTGTTGGAATTTTAAATTTCGCGTCGGGTAGGAAAGAAACGTAATGGTAATTTTGATTTTCTCTCTTTCTCATCCTTTTCGAACCTATTTTTGCTTGAAATGAAGCCATAATGGCATTTTTTAAATTTTTGAATTTTTTTCTATTTTGTTCGAGTTTTCAATTATGCGTCGGGCAAGAACGAAACGTAACGATAATTTTTATTTTCTCTCCTTCTCATCCTTTTCCAACCTATTTTCGCTTGAAATGAAGCCATAATGGTATTTTTTAGTTTTTTCGAATTTTTTTATTATTTTTTTGGAATTTTCTATTTCTCGTCGGGTAGGAACAAAACAGAACGATACTTTTTATATTCTCTCTTTCCCGGCATTTTCCATCCGATTTTGGCTTGATATGAAATAATAGCGGTATTTTTTAATTTTTTGAATTTTTTCGCTATTTTTTTGGAATTTTCAATTACGCGTCGGGCAGGAACGAAACGTAATGATAATTTTTATTTTCTCTCTTTCTCATCCTTTTCCAACCTATTTTCGCTTGAAATGAAGCCATAATGGTATTTTTTAGTTTTTCGAATTTTTTTCTTATTTTTTTGGAATTTTCTATTTCTCGTCGGGTAGGAACAAAACAGAACGATACTTTTTATATTCTTTCTTTCCCGACATTTTCCTTCCGATTTTGGATTGAAATGAAGCCATAGTGGTATTTTTTAATTTTTTGAATTTTTTTGCCATTTTGTTGGAATTTTCAATTACGCGACCGGCAGGAACGAAACGTAATGATAATTTTTATTTTCTCTCTATCTCATCCTTTTCCAACCTATTTTCGCTTCAAATGAAGCCATAATGGTATTTTTTAGCTTTTCGAATTTTTTATTATTTTTTTGGAATTTTCTATTTCGCGTCGGGTAGGAACAAAACAGAACAATACTTTTTATATTCTCTCTTTCACGACATTTTACAACCTATTTTGGCTTAAAATGAAACCACAATGATATTTTTTAATTTTTTGAATTTTTTTACTATTTTGTAGGAATTTTCAATTACGTGACCGGCAGGAACGAAACGTAAGGATAATTTTTATTTTCTCTCTTTCTCTTCCTTTTCCAACCTATTTTCGCTCGAAATGACGCCATGATGGTAATTTTTAGCTTTTCGAATTTTTTTATTATTTTTTTGGAATTTTCTATTTCGCGACGGGTAGGAACGAAACGGAACGATACTTTTTATATTCTCTCTTTCTCGGCATTTTCCAACCTATTTTGGCTTGAAATGAATGCATAGTGGTATATTTTAATTTTTTTAATTTTATTGCTATTCTTTGGGAATTTTAAATTACACGTCGGGTAGGAATTAAACGTAACGATAATTTTTATTTTGTCTCTTTCTCCTCCTTTTCCAACCTATTTTTGGCTCGAAATGAAGCCATAATGGTATTTTTTTAATTTTTTTGCTATTTCTTTAAAATTTTCTATTTCGTGTCGTGTAGGAACGAAGCGGAACGATAATTTTTATTTTCTCTCTTTCTCGGCCTTTTCCAACCTGTTTTGGCTTGGAAGGATGCCATAATGCCATGATGGTATTTTTATTTTCTCTCTTTCACGTCATTTTACAACCTTTTTTGGCTTAAAATGAAGTCATAATAGTATTTTTTAATTTTTTGAATTTTTTTGCTATATTGTTGGAATTTTAAATTTCCCGTCGGGTAGGAAAGAAACGTAATGGTAATTTTCATTTTCTCTCTTTCTCATCCTTTTCGAACCTATTTTTGCTTGAAATGAAGCCATAATGGCATTTTTAAATTTTTGAATTTTTTTGCTATTTTTTTTGAATTTTCTATTCCGCGTCGGGTAGGAACGAGACGGAATGATACTTTTTATATTCTCTCTTTCCCTGCATTTTCCATCCGATTTTGGCTTGAAATGAAGCCATTGTGGTATTTTTTAATTTTTGAATTTTTTTCTATTTTGTTGGAGTTTTCAATTATGCGTCGGGCAAGAACGAAACGTAACGATAATTTTTATTTTCTCTCTTTCTCATCCTTTTCCAACCTATTTTCGCTTGAAATGAAGCCGTAATGGTATTTTTTAGTTTTTCGAATTTTTTTATTATTTTTTTGGAATTTTCTATTTCTCGTCGGGTAAGAACAAAACAGAACGATACTTTTTATATTCTCTCTTTCCCGGCATTTTCCATCCGATTTTGGCTTGATATGAAATAATAGCGGTATTTTTTAATTTTTTGAATTTTTTCGCTATTTTTTTGGAATTTTCAATTACGCGTCGGGCAGGAACGAAACGTAATGATAATTTTTATTTTCTCTCTTGCTCATCCTTTTCCAACCTATTTTCGCTTGAAATGAAGCCATAATGGTATTTTTTAGTTTTTCGAATTTTTTTATTATTTTTTTGGAATTTTCTATTTCGCGTCGGGTAGGAACAAAACAGAACGATGCTTTTTATATTCTTTCTTTCCCGACATTTTCCTTCCGATTTTGGATTGAAATGGAGCCATTGTGGTATTTTTTAATTTTTTGAATTTTTTTGCCATTTTGTTGGAATTTTCAATTACGCGACCGGCAGGAACGAAACGTAATGATAATTTTTATTTTCTCTCTTTCTCATCCTTTTCCAACCTATTTTCGCTTCAAATGAAGCCATAATGGTATTTTTTAGCTTTTCGAATTTTTTTATTTTTTTTTGGAATTTTCTATTTCGCGTCGGGTAGGAACAAAACAGAACAATACTTTTTATATTCTCTCTTTCACGACATTTTACAACCTATTTTGGCTTAAAATGAAGCCATAATGATATTTTTTAATTTTTTGAATTTTTTTACTATTTTGTTGGAATTTTCAGTTACGCAACCGGCAGGAACGAAACTTAAGGATAATTTTTATTTTCTCACTTTCTCATCCTTTTCCAACCTATTTTCGCTTGAAATGACGCCATAATGGTATTTTTTAGCTTTTCGAATTTTTTTATTATTTTTTTGGAATTTTCTATTTCGCGACGGGTAGGAACGAAACGGAACGATACTTTTTATATTCTCTCTTTCTCGGCATTTTCCAACCTATTTTGGCTTGAAATGAATGCATAGTGGTATATTTTAATTTTTTTAATTTTATTGCTATTTTTGGGAATTTTAAATTACACGTCGGGTAGGAATTAAACGTAACTATAATTTTTATTTTGTCTCTTTCTCCTCCTTTTCCTACCTATTTTTGGCTCGAAATGAAGCCATAATGGTATTTTTTTAATTTTTTTGCTATTTCTTTGGAATTTTCTATTTCGGGTCGGGTAGGAACGAAGCGGAACGATAATTTTTATTTTCTCTATTTCTCGGCCTTTTCCAACCAGTTTTGGCTTGAAAGAATGCCATAATGCCATGATGGTATTTTTATATTCTCTCTTTCACGGCATTTTACAACCTATTTTGGCTTAAAAGGAAGCCATAATGATATTTTTTAATTTTTTGAATTTTTTTGCTATTTTGTTGGAGTTTTGAATTTCGCGTCGGGTAGGAACGAAACGCAATGGTAATTTTCATTTTCTCTCTTTCTCATCCTTTTCGAACTTATTTTTGCTTGAAATGAAGTCATAATGGCATTTTTAAATTTTTCAATTTTTTTGCTATTTTTTTGGAATTTTCTATTCCGCGTCGGGTAGGAACGAGACGGAATGATACTTTTTATATTCTTTCTTTCCCGACATTTTTCTTCCGATTTTGGATTGAAATGAAACCATAGTGGTATTTTTTAATTTTTTTAATTTTTTTGCTATTTTGTTGGAATTTTCAATTACGCGACCGGCAGGAACGAAACGTAATGATAATTTTTATTTTCTCTCTTTCTCATCCTTTTCCAACCTATTTTCGCTTGAAATGAAGCCATAATGGTATTTTTTAGCTTTTCGAATTTTTTTATTATTTTTTTGGAATTTTCTATTTCGCGTCGGGTAGGAACAAAACAGAACAATACTTTTTATATTCTCTCTTTCTCGACATTTTCCAACCTATTTTGGCTTGAAATGAATGTATAGTGGTATATTTTAATTTTTTTAATTTTATTGCTATTTTTTGGGAATTTTAAATTAAACGTCGGGTAGGAATTAAACGTAACAATAATTTTTATTTTGCCCCTTTCTCCCCCTTTTCCAACCTATTTTTGGCTCGAAATAAAGCCATAATGGTGTTTTTTTAATTTTTTTGCTATTTCTTTGGAATTTTCTATTTCGGGTCGGGTAGGAACGAAGCGGAACGATAATTTTTATTTTCTTTCTTTCTCGGCCTTTTCCAACCTGTTTTGGCTTGAAAGGATGCCATAATGCCATGATGGTATTTTTATTTTCTCTCTTTCACGTCATTTTACAACCCTTTTTGGCTTAAAATGAAGCCATAATAAAATTTTTTAATTTTTTAAATTTTTTTGCTATTTTGTTGGAATTTTTAATTTCGCGTCGGGAAGGAACGAAGCGTAATGGTAATTTTCATTTTCTCTCTTTCTCATCCTTTTCGAACCTATTTTCGCTTGAAACGAAGCCATAATGGTATTTTTTAGTTTTTCTAATTTTTTTATTATTTTTTTGGAATTTTCTATTTCGGGTCGGGTAGGAACAAAACAGAACGATACTTTTTATATTCTCTCTTTCCCGGCATTTTCCATCCGATTTTGGCTTGATATGAAGCCATTGTGGTATTTTTTATTTTTTTGCTACTTTGTTGGAGTTTTCAATTATGCGTCGGGCAGGAACGAAACGTAATGATAATTTTTATTTTCTCTCTTTCTCATCCTTTTCCAACCTATTTTCGCTTGAAATGAAGCCATAATGGTATTTTTTAGTTTTTCGAATTTTTTTACTATTTTTTTGGAATTTTCTATTTCTCGTCGGGTAGGAACAAAACAGAACGATACTTTTTATATTCTCTCTTTCCCGGCATTTTCCATCTGATTTTGGCTTGAAATGAAGCCATTGTAGTATTTTTTAATTTTTTGAATTTTTTTGCTATTTTGTTGGAGTTTTCAGTTATGCGTCGGGCAGGAACGAAACGTAATGATAATTTTTATTTTCTCTCTTTCTCATCCTTTTCCAACCTATTTTCGCTTGAAATGAAGCCATAATGGTATTTTTTAGTTTTTCGAATTTTTTTATTATTTTTTTGGAATTTTCTATTTCTCGTCGGGTAGGAACAAAACAGAACGATACTTTTTATATTCTCTCTTTCCTGGTATTTTCCATCCGATTTTGGCTTGATATGAAATAATAGGGGTATTTTTTAATTTTTTGAATTTTTTCGCTATTTTTTTGGAATTTTCAATTACACGTCGGGCAGGAACGAAACGTAATGATAATTTTTATTTTCTCTCTTTCTCATCCTTTTCCAACCTATTTTCGCTTGAAATGAAGCCATAATGGTATTTTTTAGTTTTTCGAATTTTTTTATTATTTTTTTGGAGTTTTCTATTTCTCGTCGGGTAGGAACAAAACAGAACGATACTTTTTATATTCTCTCTTTCCCGGCATTTTCCAACCTGTTTTGGCTTGAAAGGATGCCATAATGCCATGATGGTATTTTTATTTTCTCTCTTTCACGTCATTTTACAAACTTTTTTGGCTTAAAATGAAGCCATAATAGAATTTTTTATTTTTTTAAATTTTTTTGCTATTTTGTTGGAATTTTTAATTTCGCGTCGGGTAGGAACGAAGCGTAATGGTAATTTTCATTTTCTCTCTTTCTCATCCTTTTCGAACCTATTTTCGCTTCAAACGAAGCCATAATGGTATTTTTTAGTTTTTCTAATTTTTTTATTTTTTTTTGGAATTTTCTATTTCGCGTCGGGTAGGAACAAAACAGAACGATACTTTTTATATTCTCTCTTTCCCGGCATTTTCCATCCGATTTTGGCTTGATATGAAGCCATTGTGGTATTTTTTATTTTTTTGCTATTTTGTTGGAGTTTTCAATTATGCGTCGGGCAGGAACGAAACGTAATGATAATTTTTATTTTCTCTCTTTCTCATCCTTTTCCAACCTATTTTCGCTTGAAATGAAGCCATAATGGTATTTTTTAGTTTTTCGAATTTTTTTATTATTTTTTTGGAATTTTCTATTTCTCGTCGGGTAGGAACAAAACAGAACGATACTTTTTATGTTCTCTTTTTCCCGGCATTTTCCTTCCGATTTTGGCTTGAAATGAAGCCATTGTGGTATTTTTTTAATTTTTTGAATTTTTTTGCTATTCTGTTGGAGTTTTCAATTATGCGTCGGGCAGGAACGAAACGTAATGATAATTTTTATTTTCTCTCTTTCTCATCCTTTTCCAACCTATTTTCGCTTGAAATGAAGCCATAATGGTATTTTTTAGTTTTTCTAATTTTTTTATTATTTTTTTGAAATTTTCTATTTCGCGTCGGGTAGGAACAAAACAGAACGATACTTTTTATATTCTCTCTTTCCTGGTATTTTCCATCCGATTTTGGCTTGATATGAAGCCATTGTGGTATTTTTTATTTTTTTGCTATTTTGTTGGAGTTTTCAATTATGCGTCGGGCAGGAACGAAACGTAATGATAATTTTTATTTTCTCTCTTTCTCATCCTTTTCCAACCTATTTTCTTTTGAAATGAAGCCATAATGGTATTTTTTAGCTTTTCGAATTTTTTTATTAGTTTTTTGGAATTTTCTATTTCGCGACGGATAGGAACGAAACGGAACAATACTTTTTATATTCTCTCTTTCTCGGCATTTTCCAGCCTATTTTGGCTTGAAATGAATGCATAGTGGTATATTTTAATTTTTTTAATTTTATTGCTATTTTTTGGGAATTTTAAATTACACGTCGGGTACGAATTAAACGTAACGATAATTTTTATTTTGTCTCTTTCTCCTCCTTTTCCAACCTATTTTTGGCTCGAAATAAAGCCATAATGATATTTTTTAGTTTTTCGAATTTTTTTATTATTTTTTTGGAATTTTCTATTTCTCGTCGGGTAGGAACAAAACAGAACGATACTTTTTATATTCTCTCTTTCCCGGCATTTTCCATCCGATTTTGGCTTGATATGAAATAATAGGGGTATTTTTTAATTTTTTGAATTTTTTCGCTATTTTTTTGGAATTTTCAATTACGCGTCGGGCAGGAACGAAACGTAATGATAATTTTTATTTTCTCTCTTTCTCATCCTTTTCCAACCTATTTTCGCTTGAAATGAAGCCATAATGGTATTTTTTAGTTTTTCGAATTTTTTTATTATTTTTTTGGAATTTTCTATTTCGCGTCGGGTAGGAACAAAACAGAACGATACTTTTTATATTCTTTCTTTCCCGACATTTTCCTTCCGATTTTGGATTGAAATGAAGCCATAGTGGTATTTTTTAATTTTTTGAATTTTTTTGCCATTTTGTTGGAATTTTCAATTACGCGACCGGCAGGAACGAAACGTAATGATAATTTTTATTTTCTCTCTTTCTCATCCTTTTCCAAACTATTTTCGCTTCAAATGAAGCCATAATGGTATTTTTTAGCTTTTCGAATTTTTTTATTATTTTTTTGGAATTTTCTATTTCGCGACGGGTAGGAACGAAACGGAACGATACTTTTTATATTCTCTCTTTCTCGGCATTTTCCAACCTATTTTGGCTTGAAATGAATGCATAGTGGTATATTTTAATTTTTTTAATTTTATTTCTATTTTTTGGGAATTTTAAATTAAACGTCGGGTAGGAATTAAACGTAACGATAATTTTTATTTTGCCTCTTTCTCCTCCTTTTCCAACCTATTTTTGGCTCGAACTAAAGCCATAATGGTGTTTTTTTAATTTTTTTGCTATTTCTTTGGAATTTTCTATTTCGGGTCGGGTAGGAACGAAGCGGAACGATAATTTTTATTTTCTTTCTTTCTCGGCCTTTTCCAACCTGTTTTGGCTTGAAAGGATGCCATAATGCCATGATGGTATTTTTATTTTCTCTCTTTCACGTCATTTTACAAACTTTTTTGGCTTAAAATGAAGCCATAATAGAATTTTTTATTTTTTTAAATTTTTTTGCTATTTTGTTGGAATTTTTAATTTCGCGTCGGGTAGGAACGAAGCGTAATGGTAATTTTCATTTTCTCTCTTTCTCATCCTTTTCGAACCTATTTTCGCTTCAAACGAAGCCATAATGGTATTTTTCAGTTTTTCTAATTTTTTATTTTTTTTTGGAATTTTCTATTTCGCGTCGGGTAGGAACAAAACAGAACGATACTTTTTATATTCTCTCTTTCCCGGCATTTTCCATCCGATTTTGGCTTGATATGAAGCCATTGTGGTATTTTTTATTTTTTTGCTATTTTGTTGGAGTTTTCAATTATGCGTCGGGCAGGAACGAAACGTAATGATAATTTTTATTTTCTCTCTTTCTCATCCTTTTCCAACCTATTTTCGCTTGAAATGAAGCCATAATGGTATTTTTTAGTTTTTCAAATTTTTTTATTATTTTTTTGGAATTTTCTATTTCTCGTCGGGTAGGAACAAAACAGAACGATACTTTTTATATTCTCTCTTTCCCGGCATTTTTCTTCCGATTTTGGCTTGAAATGAAGCCATTGTGGTATTTTTTAATTTTTTGAATTTTTTTGCTATTCTGTTGGAGTTTTCAATTATGCGTCGGGCAGGAACGAAACGTAATGATAATTTTTATTTTCTCTCTTTCTCATCCTTTTCCAACCTTTTTTCGCTTGAAATGAAGCCATAATGGTATTTTTTAGTTTTTCTAATTTTTTTATTATTTTTTTGGAATTTTCTATTTCGCGTCGGGTAGGAACAAAACAGAACGATAGTTTTTATATTCTCTCTTTCCCGGCATTTTCCATCCGATTTTGGCTTGATATGAAACCATTGTGGTATTTTTTATTTTTTTGCTATTTTGTTGGAGTTTTCAATTATGCGTCGGGCAGGAACGAAACGTAACGATAATTTTATTTTCTCTCTTTCTCATCCTTTTGCAACCTATTTTCGCTTGAAATGAAGCCATAATGGTATTTTTTAGCTTTTCGAATTTTTTTATTAGTTTTTTGGAATTTTCTATTTCGCGACGGATAGGAACGAAACGGAACGATACTTTTTATATTCTCTCTTTCTCGGCATTTTCCAACCTATTTTGGCTTGAAATGAATGCATAGTGGTATATTTTAATTTTTTTAATTTTATTGCTATTTTTTTGGAATTTTAAATTACACGTCGGGTACGAATTAAACGTAACGATAATTTTTATTTTGTCTCTTTCTCCTCATTTTCCTACCTACTTTTGGCTCGAAATAAAGCCATAATGGTATTTTTTAGTTTTTCGAATTTTTTTATTATTTTTTTGGAATTTTCTATTTCTCATCGGGTAGGAACAAAACAGAACGATACTTTTTATATTCTCTCTTTCCTGGCACTTTCCATCCGATTTTGGCTTGAAATGAAGCCATTGTGGTATTTTTTAATTTTTTGAATTTTTTTGCTATTTTGTTGGAGTTTTCAATTATGCGTCGGGCAGGAACCAAACGTAATGATAATTTTTATTTTCTCTCTTTCTCATCCTTTTCCAACCTATTTTCGCTTGAAATGAAGCCATAATGGTATTTTTTAGTTTTTCGAATTTTTTTATTATTTTTTTGGAATTTTCTATTTCTCGTCGGGTAGGAACAAAACAGAACGATACTTTTTATATTCTCTCTTTCCCGGCATTTTCCATCCGATTTATGCTTGATATGAAGCCCTAGTGGTATTTTTTAATTTTTTGAATTTTTTCGCTATTTTTTTGGAATTTTCAATTACGCGTCGTGCAGGAACGAAACGTAATGATAATTTTTATTTTCTCTCTTTCTCATCCATTTGCAACCTATTTTCGCTTGAAATGAAGCCATAATGGTATTTTTTAGCTTTTCGAATTTTTTTATTAGTTTTTTGGAATTTTCTATTTCGCGACGGATAGGAACGAAACGGAACGATACTTTTTATATTCTCTCTTTCTCGGCATTTTCCAATCTATTTTGGCTTGAAATGAATGCATAGTGGTATATTTTAATTTTTTTAATTTTGTTGCTATTTTTTGGGAATTTTAAATTACACGTCGGGTACGAATTAAACGTAACGATAATTTTTATTTTTTCTCTTTCTCCTCCTTTTCCAACCTATTTTTGGCTCGAAATAAAGCCATAATGGTATTTTTTAGTTTTTCGAATTTTTTTATTATTTTTTTGGAATTTTCTATTTCTCGTCGGGTAGGAACAAAACAGAACGATACTTTTTATATTCTCTCTTTCCCGGCACTTTCCATCCGATTTTGGCTTGAAATGAAGCCATTGTGGTATTTTTTAATTTTTTGAATTTTTTTGCTATTTTGTTGGAGTTTTCAATTATGCGTCGGGCAGAAACCAAACGTAATGATAATTTTTATTTTCTCTCTTTCTCATCCTTTTCCAACCTATTTTCGCTTGAAATGAAGCCATAATGGTATTTTTTAGCTTTTCGAATTTTTTTATTATTTTTTTGGAATTTTCTATTTCGCGTCGGGTAGGAACAAAACAGAACAATACTTTTTATATTCTCTCTTTCTCGGCATTTTCCAACCTATTTTGGCTTGAAATGAATGCATAGTGGTATATTTTAATTTTATTAATTTTATTGCTATTTTTTGGGAATTTTAAATTAAACGTCGGGTAGGAATTAAACGTAACGATAATTTTTATTTTGCCTCTTTCTCCTCCTTTTCCAACCTATTTTTGGCTCGAAATAAAGCCATAATGGTGTTTTTTTAATTTTTTTGCTATTTCTTTGGAATTTTCTATTTCGGGTCGGGTAGGAACGAAGCGGAACGATAATTTTTATTTTCTTTCTTTCTCGGCCTTTTCCAACCTGTTTTGGCTTGAAAGGATGCCATAATGCCATGATGGTATTTTTATTTTCTCTCTTTCACGTCATTTTACAAACTTTTTTGGCTTAAAATGAAGCCATAATAGAATTTTTTATTTTTTTAAATTTTTTTGCTATTTTGTTGGAATTTTTAATTTCGCGTCGGGTAGGAACGAAGCGTAATGGTAATTTTCATTTTCTCTCTTTCTCATCCTTTTCGAACCTATTTTCGCTTCAAACGAAGCCATAATGGTATTTTTTAGTTTTTCTAATTTTTTTATTTTTTTTTTGGAATTTTCTATTTCGCGTCGGGTAGGAACAAAACAGAACGATACTTTTTATATTCTCTCTTTCCCGGCATTTTCCATCCGATTTTGGCTTGATATGAAGCCATTGTGGTATTTTTTATTTTTTTGCTATTTTGTTGGAGTTTTCAATTATGCGTCGGGCAGGAACGAAACGTAATGATAATTTTTATTTTCTCTCTTTCTCATCCTTTTCCAACCTATTTTCGCTTGAAATGAAGCCATAGTGGTATTTTTTAGTTTTTCGAATTTTTTTATTATTTTTTTGGAATTTTCTATTTCTCGTCGGGTAGGAACAAAACAGAACGATACTTTTTATGTTCTCTCTTTCCCGGCATTTTTCTTCCGATTTTGGCTTGAAATGAAGCCATTGTGGTATTTTTTAATTTTTTGAATTTTTTGCTATTCTGTTGGAGTTTTCAATTATGCGTCGGGCAGGAACGAAACGTAATGATAATTTTTATTTTCTCTCTTTCTCATCCTTTTCCAACCTATTTTCGCTTGAAATGAAGCCATAATGGTATTTTTTAGTTTTTCTAATTTTTTTATTATTTTTTTGGAATTTTCTTTTTCGCGTCGGGTAGGAACAAAACAGAACGATAGTTTTTATATTCTCTCTTTCCCGGCATTTTCCATCCGATTTTGGCTTGATATGAAACCATTGTGGTATTTTTATTTTTTTGCTATTTTGTTGGAGTTTTCAATTATGCGTCGGGCAGGAACGAAACGTAATGATAATTTTTATTTTCTCTCTTTCTCATCCTTTTGCAACCTATTTTCGCTTGAAATGAAGCCATAATGGTATTTTTTAGCTTTTCGAATTTTTTTATTAGTTTTTTGGAATTTTCTATTTCGCGACGGATAGGAACGAAACGGAACGATACTTTTTATATTCTCTCTTTCTCGGCATTTTCCAACCTATTTTGGCTTGAAATGAATGCATAGTGGTATATTTTAATTTTTTTAATTTTATTGCTATTTTTTTGGAATTTTAAATTACACGTCGGGTACGAATTAAACGTAACGATAATTTTTATTTTGTCTCTTTCTCCTCATTTTCCTACCTACTTTTGGCTCGAAATAAAGCCATAATGGTATTTTTTAGTTTTTCGAATTTTTTTATTATTTTTTTGGAATTTTCTATTTCTCGTCGGGTAGGAACAAAACAGAACGATACTTTTTATATTCTCTCTTTCCTGGCACTTTCCATCCGATTTTGGCTTGAAATGAAGCCATTGTGGTATTTTTTAATTTTTTGAATTTTTTTGCTATTTTGTTGGAGTTTTCAATTATGCGTCGGGCAGGAACCAAACGTAATGATAATTTTTATTTTCTCTCTTTCTCATCCTTTTCCAACCTATTTTCGCTTGAAATGAAGCCATAATGGTATTTTTTAGTTTTTCGAATTTTTTTATTATTTTTTTGGAATTTTCTATTTCTCGTCGGGTAGGAACAAAACAGAACGATACTTTTTATATTCTCTCTTTCCCGGCATTTTCCATCCGATTTTGGCTTGATATGAAGCCCTAGTGGTATTTTTTAATTTTTTGAATTTTTTCGCTATTTTTTTGGAATTTTCAATTACGCGTCGTGCAGGAACGAAACGTAATGATAATTTTTATTTTCTCTCTTTCTCATCCATTTGCAACCTATTTTCGCTTGAAATGAAGCCATAATGGTATTTTTTAGCATTTAGAATTTTTTTATTAGTTTTTTGGAATTTTCTATTTCGCGACGGATAGGAACGAAACGGAACGATACTTTTTATATTCTCTCTTTCTCGGCATTTTCCAACCTATTTTGGCTTGAAATGAATGCATAGTGGTATATTTTAATTTTTTTAATTTTATTGCTATTTTTTGGGAATTTTAAATTACACGTCGGGTACGAATTAAACGTAACGATAATTTTTATTTTTTCTCTTTCTCCTCCTTTTCCAACCTATTTTTGGCTCGAAATAAAGCCATAATGGTATTTTTTAGTTTTTCGAATTTTTTTATTATTTTTTTGGAATTTTCTATTTCTCGTCGGGTAGGAACAAAACAGAACGATACTTTTTATATTCTCTCTTTCCCGGCACTTTCCATCCGATTTTGGCTTGAAATGAAGCCATTGTGGTATTTTTTAATTTTTTGAATTTTTTGCTATTTTGTTGGAGTTTTCAATTATGCGTCGGGCAGAAACCAAACGTAATGATAATTTTTATTTTCTCTCTTTCTCATCCTTTTCCAACCTATTTTCGCTTGAAATGAAGCCATAATGGTATTTTTTAGCTTTTCGAATTTTTTTATTATTTTTTTGGAATTTTCTATTTCGCGTCGGGTAGGAACAAAACAGAACAATACTTTTTATATTCTCTCTTTCTCGGCATTTTCCAACCTATTTTGGCTTGAAATGAATGCATAGTGGTATATTTTAATTTTTTTAATTTTATTGCTATTTTTTGGGAATTTTAAATTAAACGTCGGGTAGGAATTAAACGTAACGATAATTTTTATTTTGCCTCTTTCTCCTCCTTTTCCAACCTATTTTTGGCTCGAAATAAAGCCATAATGGTGTTTTTTTAATTTTTTTGCTATTTCTTTGGAATTTTCTATTTCGGGTCGGGTAGGAACGAAGCGGAACGATAATTTTTATTTTCTTTCTTTCTCGGCCTTTTCCAACCTGTTTTGGCTTGAAAGGATGCCATAATGCCATGATGGTATTTTTATTTTCTCTCTTTCACGTCATTTTACAAACTTTTTTGGCTTAAAATGAAGCCATAATAGAATTTTTTATTTTTTTAAATTTTTTTGCTATTTTGTTGGAATTTTTAATTTCGCGTCGGGTAGGAACGAAGCGTAATGGTAATTTTCATTTTCTCTCTTTCTCATCCTTTTCGAACCTATTTTCGCTTCAACCGAAGCCATAATGGTATTTTTTAGTTTTTCTAATTTTTTTATTTTTTTTTTGGAATTTTCTATTTCGCGTCGGGTAGGAACAAAACAGAACGATACTTTTTATATTCTCTCTTTCCCGGCATTTTCCATCCGATTTTGGCTTGATATGAAGCCATTGTGGTATTTTTTATTTTTTTGCTATTTTGTTGGAGTTTTCAATTATGCGTCGGGCAGGAACGAAACGTAATGATAATTTTTATTTTCTCTCTTTCTCATCCTTTTCCAACCTATTTTCGCTTGAAATGAAGCCATAATGGTATTTTTTAGTTTTTCGAATTTTTTTATTATTTTTTTGGAATTTTCTATTTCTCGTCGGGTAGGAACAAAACAGAACGATACTTTTTATATTCTCTCTTTCCCGGCATTTTTCTTCCGATTTTGGCTTGAAATGAAGCCATTGTGGTATATTTTAATTTTTTTAATTTTATTGCTATTTTTTTGGAATTTTAAATTACACGTCGGGTACGAATTAAACGTAACGATAATTTTTATTTTGTCTCTTTCTCCTCCTTTTCCAACCTATTTTTGGCTCGAAATAAAGCCATAATGGTATTTTTTAGTTTTTCGAATTTTTTTATTATTTTTTTGGAATTTTCTATTTCTCGTCGGGTAGGAACAAAACAGAACGATACTTTTTATATTCTCTCTTTCCCGGCACTTTCCATCCGATTTTGGCTTGAAATGAAGCCATTGTGGTATTTTTTAATTTTTTGAATTTTTTTGCTATTTTGTTGGAGTTTTCAATTATGCGTCGGGCAGGAACGAAACGTAATGATAATTTTTATTTTCTCTCTTTCTCATCCTTTTCCAACCTATTTTCGCTTGAAATGAAGCCATAGTGGTATTTTTTAGTTTTTCGAATTTTTTTATTATTTTTTTGGAATTTTCTATTTCTCGTCGGGTAGGAACAAAACAGAACGATACTTTTTATGTTCTCTCTTTCCCGGCATTTTTCTTCCGATTTTGGCTTGAAATGAAGCCATTGTGGTATTTTTTAATTTTTTGAATTTTTTTGCTATTCTGTTGGAGTTTTCAATTATGCGTCGGGCAGGAACGAAACGTAATGATAATTTTTATTTTCTCTCTTTCTCATCCTTTTCCAACCTATTTTCGCTTGAAATGAAGCCATAATGGTATTTTTTAGTTTTTCTAATTTTTTTATTATTTTTTTGGAATTTTCTTTTTCGCGTCGGGTAGGAACAAAACAGAACGATAGTTTTTATATTCTCTCTTTCCCGGCATTTTCCATCCGATTTTGGCTTGATATGAAACCATTGTGGTATTTTTTATTTTTTTGCTATTTTGTTGGAGTTTTCAATTATGCGTCGGGCAGGAACGAAACGTAATGATAATTTTTATTTTCTCTCTTTCTCATCCTTTTGCAACCTATTTTCGCTTGAAATGAAGCCATAATGGTATTTTTTAGCTTTTCGAATTTTTTTATTAGTTTTTTGGAATTTTCTATTTCGCGACGGATAGGAACGAAACGGAACGATACTTTTTATATTCTCTCTTTCTCGGCATTTTCCAACCTATTTTGGCTTGAAATGAATGCATAGTGGTATATTTTAATTTTTTTAATTTTATTGCTATTTTTTTGGAATTTTAAATTACACGTCGGGTACGAATTAAACGTAACGATAATTTTTATTTTGTCTCTTTCTCCTCATTTTCCTACCTACTTTTGGCTCGAAATAAAGCCATAATGGTATTTTTTAGTTTTTCGAATTTTTTTATTATTTTTTTGGAATTTTCTATTTCTCGTCGGGTAGGAACAAAACAGAACGATACTTTTTATATTCTCTCTTTCCTGGCACTTTCCATCCGATTTTGGCTTGAAATGAAGCCATTGTGGTATTTTTTAATTTTTTGAATTTTTTTGCTATTTTGTTGGAGTTTTCAATTATGCGTCGGGCAGGAACCAAACGTAATGATAATTTTTATTTTCTCTCTTTCTCATCCTTTTCCAACCTATTTTCGCTTGAAATGAAGCCATAATGGTATTTTTTAGTTTTTCGAATTTTTTTATTATTTTTTTGGAATTTTCTATTTCTCGTCGGGTAGGAACAAAACAGAACGATACTTTTTATATTCTCTCTTTCCCGGCATTTTCCATCCGATTTTGGCTTGATATGAAGCCCTAGTGGTATTTTTTAATTTTTTGAATTTTTTCGCTATTTTTTTGGAATTTTCAATTACGCGTCGTGCAGGAACGAAACGTAATGATAATTTTTATTTTCTCTCTTTCTCATCCATTTGCAACCTATTTTCGCTTGAAATGAAGCCATA
The DNA here is from genome assembly GCA_035136125.1 of Quercus rubra. Lineage (NCBI taxonomy): Eukaryota > Viridiplantae > Streptophyta > Magnoliopsida > Fagales > Fagaceae > Quercus > Quercus rubra. The sequence goes on from JAXUIC010000102.1 coordinate 25,215, forward strand.
ATGGTATTTTTTAGCATTTAGAATTTTTTTATTAGTTTTTTGGAATTTTCTATTTCGCGACGGATAGGAACGAAACGGAACGATACTTTTTATATTCTCTCTTTCTCGGCATTTTCCAACCTATTTTGGCTTGAAATGAATGCATAGTGGTATATTTTAATTTTTTTAATTTTATTGCTATTTTTTGGGAATTTTAAATTACACGTCGGGTACGAATTAAACGTAACGATAATTTTTATTTTTTCTCTTTCTCCTCCTTTTCCAACCTATTTTTGGCTCGAAATAAAGCCATAATGGTATTTTTTAGTTTTTCGAATTTTTTTATTATTTTTTTGGAATTTTCTATTTCTCGTCGGGTAGGAACAAAACAGAACGATACTTTTTATATTCTCTCTTTCCCGGCACTTTCCATCCGATTTTGGCTTGAAATGAAGCCATTGTGGTATTTTTTAATTTTTTGAATTTTTTTGCTATTTTGTTGGAGTTTTCAATTATGCGTCGGGCAGAAACCAAACGTAATGATAATTTTTATTTTCTCTCTTTCTCATCCTTTTCCAACCTATTTTCGCTTGAAATGAAGCCATAATGGTATTTTTTAGCTTTTCGAATTTTTTTATTATTTTTTTGGAATTTTCTATTTCGCGTCGGGTAGGAACAAAACAGAACAATACTTTTTATATTCTCTCTTTCTCGGCATTTTCCAACCTATTTTGGCTTGAAATGAATGCATAGTGGTATATTTTAATTTTTTTAATTTTATTGCTATTTTTTGGGAATTTTAAATTAAACGTCGGGTAGGAATTAAACGTAACGATAATTTTTATTTTGCCTCTTTCTCCTCCTTTTCCAACCTATTTTTGGCTCGAAATAAAGCCATAATGGTGTTTTTTTAATTTTTTTGCTATTTCTTTGGAATTTTCTATTTCGGGTCGGGTAGGAACGAAGCGGAACGATAATTTTTATTTTCTTTCTTTCTCGGCCTTTTCCAACCTGTTTTGGCTTGAAAGGATGCCATAATGCCATGATGGTATTTTTATTTTCTCTCTTTCACGTCATTTTACAAACTTTTTTGGCTTAAAATGAAGCCATAATAGAATTTTTTATTTTTTTAAATTTTTTTGCTATTTTGTTGGAATTTTTAATTTCGCGTCGGGTAGGAACGAAGCGTAATGGTAATTTTCATTTTCTCTCTTTCTCATCCTTTTCGAACCTATTTTCGCTTCAAACGAAGCCATAATGGTATTTTTTAGTTTTTCTAATTTTTTTATTTTTTTTTTGGAATTTTCTATTTCGCGTCGGGTAGGAACAAAACAGAACGATACTTTTTATATTCTCTCTTTCCCGGCATTTTCCATCCGATTTTGGCTTGATATGAAGCCATTGTGGTATTTTTTATTTTTTTGCTATTTTGTTGGAGTTTTCAATTATGCGTCGGGCAGGAACGAAACGTAATGATAATTTTTATTTTCTCTCTTTCTCATCCTTTTCCAACCTATTTTCGCTTGAAATGAAGCCATAATGGTATTTTTTAGTTTTTTCGAATTTTTTTATTATTTTTTTGGAATTTTCTATTTCTCGTCGGGTAGGAACAAAACAGAACGATACTTTTTATATTCTCTCTTTCCCGGCATTTTTCTTCCGATTTTGGCTTGAAATGAAGCCATTGTGGTATATTTTAATTTTTTTAATTTTATTGCTATTTTTTTGGAATTTTAAATTACACGTCGGGTACGAATTAAACGTAACGATAATTTTTATTTTGTCTCTTTCTCCTCCTTTTCCAACCTATTTTTGGCTCGAAATAAAGCCATAATGGTATTTTTTAGTTTTTCGAATTTTTTTATTATTTTTTTGGAATTTTCTATTTCTCGTCGGGTAGGAACAAAACAGAACGATACTTTTTATATTCTCTCTTTCCCGGCACTTTCCATCCGATTTTGGCTTGAAATGAAGCCATTGTGGTATTTTTTAATTTTTTGAATTTTTTTGCTATTTTGTTGGAGTTTTCAATTATGCGTCGGGCAGGAACCAAACGTAATGATAATTTTTATTTTCTCTCTTTCTCATCCTTTTCCAACCTATTTTCGCTGGAAATGAAGCCATAATGGTATTTTTTAGTTTTTCGAATTTTTTTATTATTTTTTTGGAATTTTCTGTTTCTCGTCGGGTAGGAACAAAACAGAACGATACTTTTTATATTCTCTCTTTCCCGGCATTTTCCATCCGATTTTGGCTTGATATGAAGCCCTAGTGGTATTTTTTAATTTTTTGAATTTTTTCGCTATTTTTTTGGAATTTTCAATTACGCGTCGTGCAGGAACGAAACGTAATGATAATTTTTATTTTCTCTCTTTCTCATCCATTTGCAACCTATTTTCGCTTGAAATGAAGCCATAATGGTATTTTTTAGCTTTTCGAATTTTTTTATTAGTTTTTTGGAATTTTCTATTTCGCGACGGATAGGAACGAAACGGAACGATACTTTTTATATTCTCTCTTTCTCGGCATTTTCCAACCTATTTTGGCTTGAAATGAATGCATAGTGGTATATTTTAATTTTTTTAATTTTATTGCTATTTTTTGGGAATTTTAAATTACACGTCGGGTACGAATTAAACGTAACGATAATTTTTATTTTTTCTCTTTCTCCTCCTTTTCCAACCTATTTTTGGCTCGAAATAAAGCCATAATGGTATTTTTTAGTTTTTCGAATTTTTTTATTATTTTTTTGGAATTTTCTATTTCTCGTCGGGTAGGAACAAAACAGAACGATACTTTTTATATTCTCTCTTTCCCGGCACTTTCCATCCGATTTTGGCTTGAAATGAAGCCATTGTGGTATTTTTTAATTTTTTGAATTTTTTTGCTATTTTGTTGGAGTTTTCAATTATGCGTCGGGCAGAAACCAAACGTAATGATAATTTTTATTTTCTCTCTTTCTCATCCTTTTCCAACCTATTTTCGCTTGAAATGAAGCCATAATGGTATTTTTTAGCTTTTCGAATTTTTTTATTATTTTTTTGGAATTTTCTATTTCGCGTCGGGTAGGAACAAAACAGAACAATACTTTTTATATTCTCTCTTTCTCGGCATTTTCCAACCTATTTTGGCTTGAAATGAATGCATAGTGGTATATTTTAATTTTTTTAATTTTATTGCTATTTTTTGGGAATTTTAAATTAAACGTCGGGTAGGAATTAAACGTAACGATAATTTTTATTTTGCCTCTTTCTCCTCCTTTTCCAACCTATTTTTGGCTCGAAATAAAGACATAATGGTGTTTTTTTAATTTTTTTGCTATTTCTATGGAATTTTCTATTTCGGGTCGGGTAGGAACGAAGCGGAACGATAATTTTTATTTTCTTTCTTTCTCGGCCTTTTCCAACCTGTTTTGGCTTGAAAGGATGCCATAATGCCATGATGGTATTTTTATTTTCTCTCTTTCACGTCATTTTACAAACTTTTTTGGCTTAAAATGAAGCCATAATAGAATTTTTTATTTTTTTAAATTTTTTTGCTATTTTGTTGGAATTTTTAATTTCGCGTCGGGTAGGAACGAAGCGTAATGGTAATTTTCATTTTCTCTCTTTCTCATCCTTTTCGAACCTATTTTCGCTTCAAACGAAGCCATAATGGTATTTTTTAGTTTTTCTAATTTTTTTATTTTTTTTTTGGAATTTTCTATTTCGCGTCGGGTAGGAACAAAACAGAACGATACTTTTTATATTCTCTCTTTCCCGGCATTTTCCATCCGATTTTGGCTTGATATGAAGCCATTGTGGTATTTTTTATTTTTTTGCTATTTTGTTGGAGTTTTCAATTATGCGTCGGGCAGGAACGAAACGTAATGATAATTTTTATTTTCTCTCTTTCTCATCCTTTTCCAACCTATTTTCGCTTGAAATGAAGCCATAATGGTATTTTTTAGTTTTTCGAATTTTTTTATTATTTTTTTGGAATTTTCTATTTCTCGTCGGGTAGGAACAAAACAGAACGATACTTTTTATATTCTCTCTTTCCCGGCATTTTTCTTCCGATTTTGGCTTGAAATGAAGCCATTGTGGTATTTTTTAATTTTTTGAATTTTTTTGCTATTCTGTTGGAGTTTTCAATTATGCGTCGGGCAGGAACGAAACGTAATGATAATTTTTATTTTCTCTCTTTCTCATCCTTTTCCAACCTATTTTCGCTTGAAATGAAGCCATAATGGTATTTTTTAGTTTTTCTAATTTTTTTATTATTTTTTTGGAATTTTCTATTTCGCGTCGGGTAGGAACAAAACAGAACGATAGTTTTTATATTCTCTCTTTCCCGGCATTTTCCATCCGATTTTGGCTTGATATGAAACCATTGTGGTATTTTTTATTTTTTTGCTATTTTGTTGGAGTTTTCAATTATGCGTCGGGCAGGAACGAAACGTAATGATAATTTTTATTTTCTCTCTTTCTCATCCTTTTGCAACCTATTTTCGCTTGAAATGAAGCCATAATGGTATTTTTTAGCTTTTCGAATTTTTTTATTAGTTTTTTGGAATTTTCTATTTCGCGACGGATAGGAACGAAACGGAACGATACTTTTTATATTCTCTCTTTCTCGGCATTTTCCAACCTATTTTGGCTTGAAATGAATGCATAGTGGTATATTTTAATTTTTTTAATTTTATTGCTATTTTTTTGGAATTTTAAATTACACGTCGGGTACGAATTAAACGTAACGATAATTTTTATTTTGTCTCTTTCTCCTCCTTTTCCAACCTATTTTTGGCTCGAAATAAAGCCATAATGGTATTTTTTAGTTTTTCGAATTTTTTTATTATTTTTTTGGAATTTTCTATTTCTCGTCGGGTAGGAACAAAACAGAACGATACTTTTTATATTCTCTCTTTCCCGGCACTTTCCATCCGATTTTGGCTTGAAATGAAGCCATTGTGGTATTTTTTAATTTTTTGAATTTTTTTGCTATTTTGTTGGAGTTTTCAATTATGCGTCGGGCAGGAACCAAACGTAATGATAATTTTTATTTTCTCTCTTTCTCATCCTTTTCCAACCTATTTTCGCTGGAAATGAAGCCATAATGGTATTTTTTAGTTTTTCGAATTTTTTTATTATTTTTTTGGAATTTTCTGTTTCTCGTCGGGTAGGAACAAAACAGAACGATACTTTTTATATTCTCTCTTTCCCGGCATTTTCCATCCGATTTTGGCTTGATATGAAGCCCTAGTGGTATTTTTTAATTTTTTGAATTTTTTCGCTATTTTTTTGGAATTTTCAATTACGCGTCGTGCAGGAACGAAACGTAATGATAATTTTTATTTTCTCTCTTTCTCATCCATTTGCAACCTATTTTCGCTTGAAATGAAGCCATAATGGTATTTTTTAGCTTTTCGAATTTTTTTATTAGTTTTTTGGAATTTTCTATTTCGCGACGGATAGGAACGAAACGGAACGATACTTTTTATATTCTCTCTTTCTCGGCATTTTCCAACCTATTTTGGCTTGAAATGAATGCATAGTGGTATATTTTAATTTTTTTAATTTTATTGCTATTTTTTGGGAATTTTAAATTACACGTCGTGTACGAATTAAACGTAACGATAATTTTTATTTTTTCTCTTTCTCCTCCTTTTCCAACCTATTTTTGGCTCGAAATAAAGCCATAATGGTATTTTTTAGTTTTTCGAATTTTTTTATTATTTTTTTGGAATTTTCTATTTCTCGTCGGGTAGGAACAAAACAGAACGATACTTTTTATATTCTCTCTTTCCCGGCACTTTCCATCCGATTTTGGCTTGAAATGAAGCCATTGTGGTATTTTTTAATTTTTTGAATTTTTTTGCTATTTTGTTGGAGTTTTCAATTATGCGTCGGGCAGAAACCAAACGTAATGATAATTTTTATTTTCTCTCTTTCTCATCCTTTTCCAACCTATTTTCGCTTGAAATGAAGCCACAATGGTATTTTTTAGTTTTTCGAATTTTTTTATTATTTTTTTGGAATTTTCTATTTCGCGACGGGTAGGAACGAAACGGAACGATACTTTTTATATTCTCTCTTTCTCGACATTTTCCAACCTATTTTGGCATGAAATGAATGCATAGTGGTATATTTTAATTTTTTTTAATTTTATTGCTATTTTTTGGGAATTTTAAATTACACGTCGAGTAGTAATTAAACGTAACTATAATTTTTATTTTGTCTCTTTCTCCTCCTTTTCCTACCTATTTTTGGCTCGAAATGAAGCCATAATGGTATTTTTTTAATTTTTTTGCTATTTCTTTGGAATTTTCTATTTCGGGTCGGGTAGGAACGAAGCGGAACGATAATTTTTATTTTCTCTATTTCTCGGCCTTTTCCAACCTGTTTTGGCTTGAAAGAATGCCATAATGCCATGATGGTATTTTTATATTCTCTCTTTCACGGCATTTTACAACCTATTTTGGCTTAAAATGAAGCCATAATGATATTTTTTAATTTTTTGAATTTTTTTGCTATTTTGTTGATATTTTGAATTTCGCGTCGGGTAGGAACGAAACGCAATGGTAATTTTCATTTTCTCTCTTTCTCATCCTTTTCGAACTTATTTTTGCTTGAAATGAAGCCATAATGGCATTTTTTAAATTTTTCAATTTTTTTGCTATTTTTTTGGAATTTTCTATTCCGCGTCGGGTAGGAACGAGACGGAATGATACTTTTTATATTCTTTCTTTCCCGACATTTTCCTTCCGATTTTGGATTGAAATGAAACCATAGTGGTATTTTTCAATTTTTTGAATTTTTTTGCTATTTTGTTGGAATTTTCAATTACGCGACCGGCAGGAACGAAACGTAATGATAATTTTTATTTTCTCTCTTTCTCATCCTTTTCCAACCTATTTTCGCTTGAAATGAAGCCATAATGGTATTTTTTAGTTTTTCGAATTTTTTTACTATTTTTTTGGAATTTTCTATTTCTCGTCGGGTAGGAACAAAACAGAACGATACTTTTTATATTCTCTCTTTCCCGGCATTTTTCTTCCGATTTTGGCTTGAAATGAAGCCATTGTGGTATTTTTTAATTTTTTGAATTTTTTTGCTATTCTGTTGGAGTTTTCAATTATGCGTCGGGCAGGAACGAAACGTAATGATAATTTTTATTTTCTCTCTTTCTCATCCTTTTCCAACCTATTTTCGCTTGAAATGAAGCCATAATGGTATTTTTTAGTTTTTCTAATTTTTTTATTATTTTTTTGGAATTTTCTATTTCGGGTCGGGTAGGAACGAAGCGGAACGATAATTTTTATTTTCTCTATTTCTCGGCCTTTTCCAAACTGTTTTGGCTTGAAATAATGCCATAATGCCATGATGGTATTTTTATATTCTCTCTTTCACGGCATTTTACAACCTATTTTGACTTAAAATGAAGCCATAATGATATTTTTTGAATTTTTGAATTTTTTTGCTATTTTGTTGATATTTTGAATTTCGCGTCGGGTAGGAACGAAACGCAATGGTAATTTTCATTTTCTCTCTTTCTCATCCTTTTCGAACTTATTTTTGCTTGAAATGAAGCCATAATGGCATTTTTAAAATTTTTCAATTTTTTTGCTATTTTTTTGGAATTTTCTATTCCGCGTCGGGTAGGAACGAGACGGAGTGATACTTTTTATATTCTTTCTTTCCCGACATTTTCCTTCCGATTTTGGATTGAAATGAAACCATAGTGGTATTTTTTAATTTTTTGAATTTTTTTGCTATTTTGTTGGAATTTTCAATTACGCGACCGGCAGGAACGAAACGTAATGATAATTTTTATTTTCTCTCTTTCTCATCCTTTTCCAACCTATTTTCGCTTGAAATGAAGCCATAATGGTATTTTTTAGTTTTTCGAATTTTTTTACTATTTTTTTGGAATTTTCTATTTCTCGTCGGGTAGGAACAAAACAGAACGATACTTTTTATATTCTCTCTTTCCCGGCATTTTTCTTCCGATTTTGGCTTGAAATGAAGCCATTGTGGTATTTTTTAATTTTTTGAATTTTTTTGCTATTCTGTTGGAGTTTTCAATTATGCGTCGGGCAGGAACGAAACATAATGATAATTTTTATTTTCTCTCTTTCTCATCCTTTTCCAACCTATTTTCGCTTGAAATGAAGCCATAATGGTATTTTTTAGTTTTTCTAATTTTTTTATTATTTTTTTGGAATTTTCTATTTCGCGTCGGGTAGGAACAAAACAGAACGATACTTTTTATATTCTCTCTTTCCCGGCATTTTCCATCCGATTTTGGCTTGATATGAAACCATTGTGGTATTTTTTATTTTTTTGCTATTTTGTTGGAGTTTTCAATTATGCGTCGGGCAGGAACGAAACGTAATGATAATTTTTATTTTCTCTCTTTCTCATCCTTTTGCAACCTATTTTCGCTTGAAATGAAGCCATAATGGTATTTTTTAGCTTTTCGAATTTTTTTATTAGTTTTTTGGAATTTTCTATTTCGCGACGGATAGGAACGAAACGGAACGATACTTTTTATATTCTCTCTTTCTCGGCATTTTCCATCCTATTTTGGCTTGAAATGAATGCATAGTGGTATATTTTAATTTTTTTAATTTTATTGCTATTTTTTGGGAATTTTAAATTACACGTCGGGTACGAATTAAACGTAACGATAATTTTTATTTTGTCTCTTTCTCCTCCTTTTCCAACCTATTTTTGGCTCGAAATAAAGCCATAATGGTATTTTTTAGTTTTTCGAATTTTTTTATTATTTTTTTGGAATTTTCTATTTCTCGTCGGGTAGGAACAAAACAGAACGATACTTTTTATATTCTCTCTTTCCCGGCACTTTCCATCCGATTTTGGCTTGAAATGAAGCCATTGTGGTATTTTTTAATTTTTTGAATTTTTTTGCTATTTTGTTGGAGTTTTCAATTATGCGTCGGGCAGAAACCAAACGTAATGATAATTTTTATTTTCTCTCTTTCTCATCCTTTTCCAACCTATTTTCGCTTGAAATGAAACCATAATGGTATTTTTTAGCTTTTCGAATTTTTTTATTATTTTTTTGGAATTTTCTATTTCGCGTCGGGTAGGAACAAAACAGAACAATACTTTTTATATTCTCTCTTTCTCGGCATTTTCCAACCTATTTTGGCTTGAAATGAATGCATAGTGGTATATTTTAATTTTTTTAATTTTATTGCTATTTTTTGGGAATTTTAAATTAAACGTCGGGTAGGAATTAAACGTAACGATAATTTTTATTTTGCCTCTTTCTCCTCCTTTTCCAACCTATTTTTGGCTCGAAATAAAGCCATAATGGTGTTTTTTTAATTTTTTTGCTATTTCTTTGGAATTTTCTATTTCGGGTCGGGTAGGAACGAAGCGGAACGATAATTTTTATTTTCTTTCTTTCTCGGCCTTTTCCAACCTGTTTTGGCTTGAAACGATGCCATAATGCCATGATGGTATTTTTATTTTCTCTCTTTCACGTCATTTTACAAACTTTTTTGTCTTAAAATGAAGCCATAATAGAATTTTTTATTTTTTTAAATTTTTTTGCTATTTTGTTGGAATTTTTAATTTCGCGTCGGGTAGGAACGAAGCGTAATGGTAATTTTCATGTTCTCTCTTTCTCATCCTTTTCGAACCTATTTTCGCTTCAAACGAAGCCATAATGGTATTTTTTAGTTTTTCTAATTTTTTTATTTTTTTTTGGGAATTTTCTATTTCGCGTCGGGTAGGAACAAAACTGAACGATACTTTTTATATTCTCTCTTTCCCGGCATTTTCCATCCGATTTTGGCTTGATATGAAGCCATTGTGGTATTTTTTATTTTTTTGCTATTTTGTTGGAGTTTTCAATTATGCGTCGGGCAGGAACGAAACGTAATGATAATTTTTATTTTCTCTCTTTCTCATCCTTTTCCAACCTATTTTCGCTTGAAATGAAGCCATAATGGTATTTTTTAGTTTTTCGAATTTTTTTATTATTTTTTTGGAATTTTCTATTTCTCGTCGGGTAGGAACAAAACAGAACGATACTTTTTATATTCTCTCTTTCCCGGCATTTTTCTTCCGATTTTGGCTTGAAATGAAGCCATTGTGGTATTTTTTAATTTTTTGAATTTTTTTGCTATTCTGTTGGAGTTTTCAATTATGCGTCGGGCAGGAACGAAACGTAATGATAATTTTTATTTTCTCTCTTTCTCATCCTTTTCCAACCTTTTTTCGCTTGAAATGAAGCCATCATGGTATTTTTTAGTTTTTCTAATTTTTTTATTATTTTTTTGGAATTTTCTATTTCGCGTCGGGTAGGAACAAAACAGAACGATAGTTTTTATATTCTCTCTTTCCCGGCATTTTCCATCCGATTTTGGCTTGATATGAAACCATTGTGGTATTTTTTATTTTTTTGCTATTTTGTTGGAGTTTTCAATTATGCGTCGGGCAGGAACGAAACGTAATGATAATTTTTATTTTCTCTCTTTCTCATCCTTTTGCAACCTATTTTCGCTTGAAATGAAGCCATAATGGTATTTTTTAGCTTTTCGAATTTTTTTATTAGTTTTTTGGAATTTTCTATTTCGCGACGGATAGGAACGAAACGGAACGATACTTTTTATATTCTCTCTTTCTCGGCATTTTCCAACCTATTTTGGCTTGAAATGAATGCATAGTGGTATATTTTAATTTTTTTAATTTTATTGCTATTTTTTTGGAATTTTAAATTACACGTCAGGTACGAATTAAACGTAACGATAATTTTTATTTTGTCTCTTTCTCCTCCTTTTCCAACCTATTTTTGGCTCGAAATAAAGCCATAATGGTATTTTTTAGTTTTTCGAATTTTTTTATTATTTTTTTGGAATTTTCTATTTCTCGTCGGGTAGGAACAAAACAGAACGATACTTTTTATATTCTCTCTTTCCCGGCACTTTCCATCCGATTTTGGCTTGAAATGAAGCCATTGTGGTATTTTTTAATTTTTTGAATTTTTTTGCTATTTTGTTGGAGTTTTCAATTATGCGTCGGGCAGGAACCAAACGTAATGATAATTTTTATTTTCTCTCTTTCTCATCCTTTTCCAACCTATTTTCGCTTGAAATGAAGCCATAATGGTATTTTTTAGTTTTTCGAATTTTTTTATTATTTTTTTGGAATTTTCTGTTTCTCGTCGGGTAGGAACAAAACAGAACGATACTTTTTATATTCTCTCTTTCCCGGCATTTTCCATCCGATTTTGGCTTGATATGAAGCCCTAGTGGTATTTTTTAATTTTTTGAATTTTTTCGCTATTTTTTTGGAATTTTCAATTACGCGTCGTGCAGGAACGAAACGTAATGATAATTTTTATTTTCTCTCTTTCTCATCCATTTGCAACCTATTTTCGCTTGAAATGAAGCCATAATGGTATTTTTTAGCTTTTCGAATTTTTTTATTAGTTTTTTGGAATTTTCTATTTCGCGACGGATAGGAACGAAACGGAACGATACTTTTTATATTCTCTCTTTCTCGGCATTTTCCAACCTATTTTGGCTTGAAATGAATGCATAGTGGTATATTTTAATTTTTTTAATTTTATTGCTATTTTTTGGGAATTTTAAATTACACGTCGGGTACGAATTAAACGTAACGATAATTTTTATTTTTTCTCTTTCTCCTCCTTTTCCAACCTATTTTTGGCTCGAAATAAAGCCATAATGGTATTGTTTAGTTTTTCGAATTTTTTTATTATTTTTTTGGAATTTTCTATTTCTCGTCGGGTAGGAACAAAACAGAACGATACTTTTTATATTCTCTCTTTCCCGGCACTTTCCATCCGATTTTGGCTTGAAATGAAGCCATTGTGGTATTTTTTAATTTTTTGAATTTTTTTGCTATTTTGTTGGAGTTTTCAATTATGCGTCGGGCAGAAACCAAACGTAATGATAATTTTTATTTTCTCTCTTTCTCATCCTTTTCCAACCTATTTTCGCTTGAAATGACGCCATAATGGTATTTTTTAGCTTTTCGAATTTTTTTATTATTTTTTTGGAATTTTCTATTTCGCGACGGGTAGGAACGAAACGGAACGATACTTTTTATATTCTCTCTTTCTCGGCATTTTCCAACCTATTTTGGCATGAAATGAATGCATAGTGGTATATTTTAATTTTTTTAATTTTATTGCTATTTTTTGGGAATTTTAAATTACACGTCGAGTAGTAATTAAACGTAACTATAATTTTTATTTTGTCTCTTTCTCCTCCTTTTCCTACCTATTTTTGGCTCGAAATGAAGCTATAATGGTATTTTTTTAATTTTTTTGCTATTTCTTTGGAATTTTCTATTTCGGGTCGGGTAGGAACGAAGCGGAACGATAATTTTTATTTTCTCTATTTCTCGGCCTTTTCCAACCTGTTTTGGCTTGAAAGAATGCCATAATGCCATGATGGTATTTTTATATTCTCTCTTTCACGGCATTTTACAACCTATTTTGGCTTAAAATGAAGCCATAATGATATTTTTTAATTTTTTGAATTTTTTTGCTATTTTGTTGATATTTTGAATTTCGCGTCGGGTAGGAACGAAACGCAATGGTAATTTTCATTTTCTCTCTTTCTCATCCTTTTCGAACTTATTTTTGCTTGAAACGAAGCCATAATGGCATTTTTTAAAATTTTCAATTTTTTTGGAATTTTCTATTCCCCGTCGGGTAGGAACGAGACGGAATGATACTTTTTATATTCTTTCTTTCCCGACATTTTCCTTCCGATTTTGGATTGAAATGAAACCATAGCGGTATTTTTTAATTTTTTGAATTTTTTTGCTATTTTGTTGGAGTTTTCAATTATGCGTCGGGCAGGAACCAAACGTAATGATAATTTTTATTTTCTCTCTTTCTCATCCTTTTCCAACCTATTTTCGCTTGAAATGAAGCCATAATGGTATTTTTTAGTTTTTCGAATTTTTTTATTATTTTTTTGGAATTTTCTATTTCTCGTCGGGTAGGAACAAAGCAGAACGATGCTTTTTATATTCTCTCTTTCCCGGCATTTTCCATCCGATTTTGGCTTGATATGAAGCCCTAGTGGTATTTTTTAATTTTTTGAATTTTTTCGCTATTTTTTTGGAATTTTCAATTACGCGTCGTGCAGGAACGAAACGTAATGATAATTTTTATTTTCTCTCTTTCTCATCCTTTTCCAACCTATTTTCGTTTGAAATGAAGCCAATAATGGTATTTTTTAGTTTTTTCGAATTTTTTTATTATTTTTTTGGAATTTTCTATTTCGCGTCGGGTAGGAACAAAACAGAACGATACTTTTTATATTCTTTCTTTCCCGACATTTTCCTTCCGATTTTGGATTGAAATGAAGCCATAGTGGTATTTTTTAATTTTTTGAATTTTTTTGCCATTTTGTTGGAATTTTCAATTACGCGACCGGCAGGAACGAAACGTAATGATAATTTTTATTTTCTCTCTTTCTCATCCTTTTCCAACCTATTTTCGCTTGAAATGAAGCCATAATGGTATTTTTTAGCTTTTCGAATTTTTTTATTATTTTTTTGGAATTTTCTATTTCGCGACGGATAGGAACGAAACGGAACGATACTTTTTATATTCTCTCTTTCTCGGCATTTTCCAACCTATTTTGGCTTGAAATGAATGCATAGTGGTATATTTTAATTTTTTTAATTTTATTGCTATTTTTTGGGAATTTTAAATTACACGTCGGGTACGAATTAAACGTAACGATAATTTTTATTTTTTCTCTTTCTCCTCCTTTTCCAACCTATTTTTGGCTCGAAATAAAGCCATAATGGTATTTTTTAGTTTTTCGAATTTTTTTATTATTTTTTTGGAATTTTCTATTTCTCGTCGGGTAGGAACAAAACAGAACGATACTTTTTATATTCTCTCTTTCCCGGCACTTTCCATCCGATTTTGGCTTGAAATGAAGCCATTGTGGTATTTTTTAATTTTTTGAATTTTTTTGCTATTTTGTTGGAGTTTTCAATTATGCGTCGGGCAGAAACCAAACGTAATGATAATTTTTATTTTCTCTCTTTCTCATCCTTTTCCAACCTATTTTCGCTTGAAATGAAGCCACAATGGTATTTTTTAGTTTTTCGAATTTTTTTATTATTTTTTTGGAATTTTCTATTTCGCGACGGGTAGGAACGAAACGGAACGATACTTTTTATATTCTCTCTTTCTCGACATTTTCCAACCTATTTTGGCATGAAATGAATGCATAGTGGTATATTTTAATTTTTTTTAATTTTATTGCTATTTTTTGGGAATTTTAAATTACACGTCGAGTAGTAATTAAACGTAACTATAATTTTTATTTTGTCTCTTTCTCCTCCTTTTCCTACCTATTTTTGGCTCGAAATGAAGCCATAATGGTATTTTTTTAATTTTTTTGCTATTTCTTTGGAATTTTCTATTTCGGGTCGGGTAGGAACGAAGCGGAACGATAATTTTTATTTTCTCTATTTCTCGGCCTTTTCCAACCTGTTTTGGCTTGAAAGAATGCCATAATGCCATGATGGTATTTTTATATTCTCTCTTTCACGGCATTTTACAACCTATTTTGGCTTAAAATGAAGCCATAATGATATTTTTTAATTTTTTGAATTTTTTTGCTATTTTGTTGATATTTTGAATTTCGCGTCGGGTAGGAACGAAACGCAATGGTAATTTTCATTTTCTCTCTTTCTCATCCTTTTCGAACTTATTTTTGCTTGAAATGAAGCCATAATGGCATTTTTTAAATTTTTCAATTTTTTTGCTATTTTTTTGGAATTTTCTATTCCGCGTCGGGTAGGAACGAGACGGAATGATACTTTTTATATTCTTTCTTTCCCGACATTTTCCTTCCGATTTTGGATTGAAATGAAACCATAGTGGTATTTTTCAATTTTTTGAATTTTTTTGCTATTTTGTTGGAATTTTCAATTACGCGACCGGCAGGAACGAAACGTAATGATAATTTTTATTTTCTCTCTTTCTCATCCTTTTCCAACCTATTTTCGCTTGAAATGAAGCCATAATGGTATTTTTTAGTTTTTCGAATTTTTTTACTATTTTTTTGGAATTTTCTATTTCTCGTCGGGTAGGAACAAAACAGAACGATACTTTTTATATTCTCTCTTTCCCGGCATTTTTCTTCCGATTTTGGCTTGAAATGAAGCCATTGTGGTATTTTTTAATTTTTTGAATTTTTTTGCTATTCTGTTGGAGTTTTAAATTATGCGTCGGGCAGGAACGAAACGTAATGATAATTTTTATTTTCTCTCTTTCTCATCCTTTTCCAACCTATTTTCGCTTGAAATGAAGCCATAATGGTATTTTTTAGTTTTTCTAATTTTTTTATTATTTTTTTGGAATTTTCTATTTCGGGTCGGGTAGGAACGAAGCGGAACGATAATTTTTATTTTCTCTATTTCTCGGCCTTTTCCAAACTGTTTTGGCTTGAAATAATGCCATAATGCCATGATGGTATTTTTATATTCTCTCTTTCACGGCATTTTACAACCTATTTTGGCTTAAAATGAAGCCATAATGATATTTTTTAATTTTTTGAATTTTTTTGCTATTTTGTTGATATTTTGAATTTCGCGTCGGGTAGGAACGAAACGCAATGGTAATTTTCATTTTCTCTCTTTCTCATCCTTTTCGAACTTATTTTTGCTTGAAATGAAGCCATAATGGCATTTTTAAAATTTTTCAATTTTTTTGCTATTTTTTTGGAATTTTCTATTCCGCGTCGGGTAGGAACGAGACGGAATGATACTTTTTATATTCTTTCTTTCCCGACATTTTCCTTCCGATTTTGGATTGAAATGAAACCATAGTGGTATTTTTTAATTTTTTGAATTTTTTTGCTATTTTGTTGGAATTTTCAATTACGCGACCGGCAGGAACGAAACGTAATGATAATTTTTATTTTCTCTCTTTCTCATCCTTTTCCAACCTATTTTCGCTTGAAATGAAGCCATAATGGTATTTTTTAGTTTTTCGAATTTTTTTACTATTTTTTTGGAATTTTCTATTTCTCGTCGGGTAGGAACAAAACAGAACGATACTTTTTATATTCTCTCTTTCCCGGCATTTTTCTTCCGATTTTGGCTTGAAATGAAGCCATTGTGGTATTTTTTAATTTTTTGAATTTTTTTGCTATTCTGTTGGAGTTTTCAATTATGCGTCGGGCAGGAACGAAACATAATGATAATTTTTATTTTCTCTCTTTCTCATCCTTTTCCAACCTATTTTCGCTTGAAATGAAGCCATAATGGTATTTTTTAGTTTTTCTAATTTTTTTATTATTTTTTTGGAATTTTCTATTTCGCGTCGGGTAGGAACAAAACAGAACGATACTTTTTATATTCTCTCTTTCCCGGCATTTTCCATCCGATTTTGGCTTGATATGAAACCATTGTGGTATTTTTTATTTTTTGCTATTTTGTTGGAGTTTTCAATTATGCGTCGGGCAGGAACGAAACGTAATGATAATTTTTATTTTCTCTCTTTCTCATCCTTTTGCAACCTATTTTCGCTTGAAATGAAGCCATAATGGTATTTTTTAGCTTTTCGAATTTTTTTATTAGTTTTTTGGAATTTTCTATTTCGCGACGGATAGGAACGAAACGGAACGATACTTTTTATATTCTCTCTTTCTCGGCATTTTCCATCCTATTTTGGCTTGAAATGAATGCATAGTGGTATATTTTAATTTTTTTAATTTTATTGCTATTTTTTGGGAATTTTAAATTACACGTCGGGTACGAATTAAACGTAACGATAATTTTTATTTTGTCTCTTTCTCCTCCTTTTCCAACCTATTTTTGGCTCGAAATAAAGCCATAATGGTATTTTTTAGTTTTTCGAATTTTTTTATTATTTTTTTGGAATTTTCTATTTCTCGTCGGGTAGGAACAAAACAGAACGATACTTTTTATATTCTCTCTTTCCCGGCACTTTCCATCCGATTTTGGCTTGAAATGAAGCCATTGTGGTATTTTTTAATTTTTTGAATTTTTTTGCTATTTTGTTGGAGTTTTCAATTATGCGTCGGGCAGAAACCAAACGTAATGATAATTTTTATTTTCTCTCTTTCTCATCCTTTTCCAACCTATTTTCGCTTGAAATGAAACCATAATGGTATTTTTTAGCTTTTCGAATTTTTTTATTATTTTTTTGGAATTTTCTATTTCGCGTCGGGTAGGAACAAAACAGAACAATACTTTTTATATTCTCTCTTTCTCGGCATTTTCCAACCTATTTTGGCTTGAAATGAATGCATAGTGGTATATTTTAATTTTTTTAATTTTATTGCTATTTTTTGGGAATTTTAAATTAAACGTCGGGTAGGAATTAAACGTAACGATAATTTTTATTTTGCCTCTTTCTCCTCCTTTTCCAACCTATTTTTGGCTCGAAATAAAGCCATAATGGTGTTTTTTTAATTTTTTTTGCTATTTCTTTGGAATTTTCTATTTCGGGTCGGGTAGGAACGAAGCGGAACGATAATTTTTATTTTCTTTCTTTCTCGGCCTTTTCCAACCTGTTTTGGCTTGAAACGATGCCATAATGCCATGATGGTATTTTTATTTTCTCTCTTTCACGTCATTTTACAAACTTTTTTGTCTTAAAATGAAGCCATAATAGAATTTTTTATTTTTTTAAATTTTTTTGCTATTTTGTTGGAATTTTTAATTTCGCGTCGGGTAGGAACGAAGCGTAATGGTAATTTTCATGTTCTCTCTTTCTCATCCTTTTCGAACCTATTTTCGCTTCAAACGAAGCCATAATGGTATTTTTTAGTTTTTCTAATTTTTTTATTTTTTTTTGGGAATTTTCTATTTCGCGTCGGGTAGGAACAAAACTGAACGATACTTTTTATATTCTCTCTTTCCCGGCATTTTCCATCCGATTTTGGCTTGATATGAAGCCATTGTGGTATTTTTTATTTTTTGCTATTTTGTTGGAGTTTTCAATTATGCGTCGGGCAGGAACGAAACGTAATGATAATTTTTATTTTCTCTCTTTCTCATCCTTTTCCAACCTATTTTCGCTTGAAATGAAGCCATAATGGTATTTTTTAGTTTTTCGAATTTTTTTATTATTTTTTTGGAATTTTCTATTTCTCGTCGGGTAGGAACAAAACAGAACGATACTTTTTATATTCTCTCTTTCCCGGCATTTTTCTTCCGATTTTGGCTTGAAATGAAGCCATTGTGGTATTTTTTAATTTTTTGAATTTTTTTGCTATTCTGTTGGAGTTTTCAATTATGCGTCGGGCAGGAACGAAACGTAATGATAATTTTTATTTTCTCTCTTTCTCATCCTTTTCCAACCTTTTTTCGCTTGAAATGAAGCCATCATGGTATTTTTTAGTTTTTCTAATTTTTTTATTATTTTTTTGGAATTTTCTATTTCGCGTCGGGTAGGAACAAAACAGAACGATAGTTTTTATATTCTCTCTTTCCCGGCATTTTCCATCCGATTTTGGCTTGATATGAAACCATTGTGGTATTTTTTATTTTTTTGCTATTTTGTTGGAGTTTTCAATTATGCGTCGGGCAGGAACGAAACGTAATGATAATTTTTATTTCTCTCTTTCTCATCCTTTTGCAACCTATTTTCGCTTGAAATGAAGCCATAATGGTATTTTTTAGCTTTTCGAATTTTTTTATTAGTTTTTTGGAATTTTCTATTTCGCGACGGATAGGAACGAAACGGAACGATACTTTTTATATTCTCTCTTTCTCGGCATTTTCCAACCTATTTTGGCTTGAAATGAATGCATAGTGGTATATTTTAATTTTTTTAATTTTATTGCTATTTTTTTGGAATTTTAAATTACACGTCAGGTACGAATTAAACGTAACGATAATTTTTATTTTGTCTCTTTCTCCTCCTTTTCCAACCTATTTTTGGCTCGAAATAAAGCCATAATGGTATTTTTTAGTTTTTCGAATTTTTTTATTATTTTTTTGGAATTTTCTATTTCTCGTCGGGTAGGAACAAAACAGAACGATACTTTTTATATTCTCTCTTTCCCGGCACTTTCCATCCGATTTTGGCTTGAAATGAAGCCATTGTGGTATTTTTTAATTTTTTGAATTTTTTTGCTATTTTGTTGGAGTTTTCAATTATGCGTCGGGCAGGAACCAAACGTAATGATAATTTTTATTTTCTCTCTTTCTCATCCTTTTCCAACCTATTTTCGCTTGAAATGAAGCCATAATGGTATTTTTTAGTTTTTCGAATTTTTTTATTATTTTTTTGGAATTTTCTGTTTCTCGTCGGGTAGGAACAAAACAGAACGATACTTTTTATATTCTCTCTTTCCCGGCATTTTCCATCCGATTTTGGCTTGATATGAAGCCCTAGTGGTATTTTTTAATTTTTTGAATTTTTTCGCTATTTTTTTGGAATTTTCAATTACGCGTCGTGCAGGAACGAAACGTAATGATAATTTTTATTTTCTCTCTTTCTCATCCATTTGCAACCTATTTTCGCTTGAAATGAAGCCATAATGGTATTTTTTAGCTTTTCGAATTTTTTTATTAGTTTTTTGGAATTTTCTATTTCGCGACGGATAGGAACGAAACGGAACGATACTTTTTATATTCTCTCTTTCTCGGCATTTTCCAACCTATTTTGGCTTGAAATGAATGCATAGTGGTATATTTTAATTTTTTTAATTTTATTGCTATTTTTTGGGAATTTTAAATTACACGTCGGGTACGAATTAAACGTAACGATAATTTTTATTTTTTCTCTTTCTCCTCCTTTTCCAACCTATTTTTGGCTCGAAATAAAGCCATAATGGTATTGTTTAGTTTTTCGAATTTTTTTATTATTTTTTGGAATTTTCTATTTCTCGTCGGGTAGGAACAAAACAGAACGATACTTTTTATATTCTCTCTTTCCCGGCACTTTCCATCCGATTTTGGCTTGAAATGAAGCCATTGTGGTATTTTTTAATTTTTTGAATTTTTTTGCTATTTTGTTGGAGTTTTCAATTATGCGTCGGGCAGAAACCAAACGTAATGATAATTTTTATTTTCTCTCTTTCTCATCCTTTTCCAACCTATTTTCGCTTGAAATGACGCCATAATGGTATTTTTTAGCTTTTCGAATTTTTTTATTATTTTTTTGGAATTTTCTATTTCGCGACGGGTAGGAACGAAACGGAACGATACTTTTTATATTCTCTCTTTCTCGGCATTTTCCAACCTATTTTGGCATGAAATGAATGCATAGTGGTATATTTTAATTTTTTTAATTTTATTGCTATTTTTTGGGAATTTTAAATTACACGTCGAGTAGTAATTAAACGTAACTATAATTTTTATTTTGTCTCTTTCTCCTCCTTTTCCTACCTATTTTTGGCTCGAAATGAAGCTATAATGGTATTTTTTTAATTTTTTTGCTATTTCTTTGGAATTTTCTATTTCGGGTCGGGTAGGAACGAAGCGGAACGATAATTTTTATTTTCTCTATTTCTCGGCCTTTTCCAACCTGTTTTGGCTTGAAAGAATGCCATAATGCCATGATGGTATTTTTATATTCTCTCTTTCACGGCATTTTACAACCTATTTTGGCTTAAAATGAAGCCATAATGATATTTTTTAATTTTTTGAATTTTTTTGCTATTTTGTTGATATTTTGAATTTCGCGTCGGGTAGGAACGAAACGCAATGGTAATTTTCATTTTCTCTCTTTCTCATCCTTTTCGAACTTATTTTTGCTTGAAACGAAGCCATAATGGCATTTTTTAAAATTTTCAATTTTTTTGGAATTTTCTATTCCCCGTCGGGTAGGAACGAGACGGAATGATACTTTTTATATTCTTTCTTTCCCGACATTTTCCTTCCGATTTTGGATTGAAATGAAACCATAGCGGTATTTTTTAATTTTTTGAATTTTTTTGCTATTTTGTTGGAGTTTTCAATTATGCGTCGGGCAGGAACCAAACGTAATGATAATTTTTATTTTCTCTCTTTCTCATCCTTTTCCAACCTATTTTCGCTTGAAATGAAGCCATAATGGTATTTTTTAGTTTTTCGAATTTTTTTATTATTTTTTTGGAATTTTCTATTTCTCGTCGGGTAGGAACAAAGCAGAACGATGCTTTTTATATTCTCTCTTTCCCGGCATTTTCCATCCGATTTTGGCTTGATATGAAGCCCTAGTGGTATTTTTTAATTTTTTGAATTTTTTCGCTATTTTTTTGGAATTTTCAATTACGCGTCGTGCAGGAACGAAACGTAATGATAATTTTTATTTTCTCTCTTTCTCATCCTTTTCCAACCTATTTTCGTTTGAAATGAAGCCAATAATGGTATTTTTTAGTTTTTCGAATTTTTTTATTATTTTTTTGGAATTTTCTATTTCGCGTCGGGTAGGAACAAAACAGAACGATACTTTTTATATTCTTTCTTTCCCGACATTTTCCTTCCGATTTTGGATTGAAATGAAGCCATAGTGGTATTTTTTAATTTTTTGAATTTTTTTGCCATTTTGTTGGAATTTTCAATTACGCGACCGGCAGGAACGAAACGTAATGATAATTTTTATTTTCTCTCTTTCTCATCCTTTTCCAACCTATTTTCGCTTGAAATGAAGCCATAATGGTATTTTTTAGCTTTTCGAATTTTTTTATTATTTTTTTGGAATTTTCTATTTCGCGTCGGGTAGGAACAAAACAGAACAATACTTTTTATATTCTCTCTTTCACGGCATTTTACAAACTATTTTGGATTAAAATGAAGCCATAATGATATTTTTTAATTTTTTGAATTTTTTTGCTATTTTGTTGGAATTTTGAATTTCGCGTCGGGTAGGAACGAAACGCAATGGTAATTTTTATCTTCTCTCTTTCTCATCCTTTTCGAACTTATTTTTGCTTGAAATGAAGCCATAATGGCATTTTTTAAATTTTTGAATGTTTTTGCTATTTTTTTGGAATTTTCTATTCCGCGTCGGGTAGGAACGAGACGGAATGATACTTTTTATATTCTTTCTTTCCCGGCATTTTCCATCAGATTTTGGCTTGAAATGAAGCCATTGTGGTATTTTTTAATTTTTTGAATTTTTTTGCTATTTTGTTGGAGTTTTTGAATTTTTTTGCTATATTGTTGGAATTTTAAATTTCGCGTCGGGTAGGAAAGAAACGTAATGGTAATTTTGATTTTCTCTCTTTCTCATTCTTTTCGAACCTATTTTTGCTTGAAATGAAGCCATAATGGCATTTTTTAAATTTTTGAATGTTTTTGCTATTTTTTTGGAATTTTCTATTCCGCGTCGGGTAGGAACGAGACGGAATGATACTTTTTATATTCTTTCTTTCCCGGCATTTTCCATCAGATTTTGGCTTGAAATGAAGCCATTGTGGTATTTTTTAATTTTTTGAATTTTTTTGCTATTTTGTTGGAGTTTTTGAATTTTTTTGCTATATTGTTGGAATTTTAAATTTCGCGTCGGGTAGGAAAGAAACGTAATGGTAATTTTGATTTTCTCTCTTTCTCATTCTTTTCGAACCTATTTTTGCTTGAAATGAAGCCATAATGGCATTTTTTAAATTTTTTAATTTTTTTGCTATTTTTTTTGAATTTTCTATTCCGCGTCGGGTAGGAACGAGATGGAATGATACTTTTTATATTCTCTCTTTCCCTGCATTTTCCATCCGATTTTGGCTTGAAATGAAGCCATTGTGGTATTTTTTAATTTTTTGAATTTTTTTCTGTTTTGTTCGAGTTTTCAATTATGCGTCGGGCAAGAACGAAACGTAACGATAATTTTTATTTTCTCTCTTTCTCATCCTTTTCCAACCTATTTTCGCTTGAAATGAAGCCATAATGGTATTTTTTAGTTTTTTCGAATTTTTTTATTATTTTTTTGGAATTTTCTATTTCTCGTCGGGTAGGAACAAAACAGAACGATACTTTTTATATTCTCTCTTTCCCGGCATTTTCCATCCGATTTTGGCTTGATATGAAACCCTAGTGGTATTTTTGAATTTTTGGAATTTTTTCGCTATTTTTTTGGAATTTTCAATTACGCGTCGGGCAAGAACGAAACGTAATGATAATTTTTATTTTCTCTCTTTCTCATCCTTTTCCAACCTATTTTCGCTTGAAATGAAGCCATAATGGTATTTTTTAGTTTTTCGAATTTTTTTATTATTTTTTTGGAATTTTCTATTTCGCGTCGGGTAGGAACAAAACAGAACGATACTTTTTATATTCTTTCTTTCCCGACATTTTCCTTCCGATTTTGGATTGAAATGAAGCCATAGTGGTATTTTTTAATTTTTTGAATTTTTTTGCCATTTTGTTGGAATTTTCAATTACGCGACCGGCAGGAACGAAACGTAATGATAATTTTTATTTTCTCTCTTTCTCATCCTTTTCCAACCTATTTTCGCTTCAAATGAAGCCATAATGGTATTTTTTAGTTTTTCTAATTTTTTTATTATTTTTTTGGAATTTTCTATTTCGCGTCGGGTAGGAACAAAACAGAACAATACTTTTTATATTCTCTCTTTCACGACATTTTACAACCTATTTTGGCTTAAAATGAAGCCATAATGATATTTTTTAATTTTTTGAATTTTTTTACTATTTTGTTGGAATTTTCAGTTACGCAACCGGCAGGAACGAAACTTAAGGATAATTTTTATTTTCTCTCTTTCTCATCCTTTTCCAACCTATTTTCGCTTGAAATGACGCCATAATGGTATTTTTTAGCTTTTCGAATTTTTTTATTATTTTTTTGGAATTTTCTATTTCGCGACGGGTAGGAACGAAACGGAACGATACTTTTTATATTCTCTCTTTCTCGGCATTTTCCAACCTATTTTGGCATGAAATGAATGCATAGTGGTATATTTTAATTTTTTTAATTTTATTGCTATTTTTTGGGAATTTTAAATTACACGTCGAGTAGTAATTAAACGTAACTATAATTTTTATTTTGTCTCTTTCTACTCCTTTTCCTACCTATTTTTGGCTCGAAATGAAGCCATAATGGTATTTTTTTAATTTTTTTGCTATTTCTTTGGAATTTTCTATTTCGGGTCGGGTAGGAACGAAGCGGAACGATAATTTTTATTTTCTCTATTTCTCGGCCTTTTCCAACCTGTTTTGGCTTGAAAGAATGCCATAATGCCATGATGGTATTTTTATATTCTCTCTTTCACGGCATTTTACAACCTATTTTGGCTTAAAATGAAGCCATAATGATATTTTTTAATTTTTTGAATTTTTTTGCTATTTTGTTGATATTTTGAATTTCGCGTCGGGTAGGAACGAAACGCAATGGTAATTTTCATTTTCTCTCTTTCTCATCCTTTTCGAACTTATTTTTGCTTGAAACGAAGCCATAATGGCATTTTTTAAAATTTTCAATTTTTTTGGAATTTTCTATTCCGCGTCGGGTAGGAACGAGACGGAATGATACTTTTTATATTCTTTCTTTCCCGACATTTTCCTTCCGATTTTGGATTGAAATGAAACCATAGCGGTATTTTTTAATTTTTTGAATTTTTTTGCTATTTTGTTGGAGTTTTCAATTATGCGTCGGGCAGGAACCAAACGTAATGATAATTTTTATTTTCTCTCTTTCTCATCCTTTTCCAACCTATTTTCGCTTGAAATGAAGCCATAATGGTATTTTTTAGTTTTTCGAATTTTTTTATTATTTTTTTGGAATTTTCTATTTCTCGTCGGGTAGGAACAAAGCAGAACGATACTTTTTATATTCTCTCTTTCCCGGCATTTTCCATCCGATTTTGGCTTGATATGAAGCCCTAGTGGTATTTTTTAATTTTTTGAATTTTTTCGCTATTTTTTTGGAATTTTCAATTACGCGTCGTGCAGGAACGAAACGTAATGATAATTTTTATTTTCTCTCTTTCTCATCCTTTTCCAACCTATTTTCGTTTGAAATGAAGCCAATAATGGTATTTTTTAGTTTTTCGAATTTTTTTATTATTTTTTTGGAATTTTCTATTTCGCGTCGGGTAGGAACAAAACAGAACGATACTTTTTATATTCTTTCTTTCCCGACATTTTCCTTCCGATTTTGGATTGAAATGAAGCCATAGTCGTATTCTTTAATTTTTTGAATTTTTTTGCCATTTTGTTGGAATTTTCAATTACGCGACCGGCAGGAACGAAACGTAATGATAATTTTTATTTTCTCTCTTTCTCATCCTTTTCCAACCTATTTTCGCTTGAAATGAAGCCATAATTGTATTTTTTAGCTTTTCGAATTTTTTTATTATTTTTTTGGAATTTTCTATTTCGCGTCGGGTAGGAACAAAACAGAACAATACTTTTTATATTCTCTCTTTCACGGCATTTTACAAACTATTTTGGATTAAAATGAAGCCATAATGATATTTTTTAATTTTTTGAATTTTTTTGCTATTTTGTTGGAATTTTGAATTTCGCGTCGGGTAGGAACGAAACGCAATGGTAATTTTTATCTTCTCTCTTTCTCATCCTTTTCGAACTTATTTTTGCTTGAAATGAAGCCATAATGGCATTTTTTAAATTTTTGAATGTTTTTGCTATTTTTTTGGAATTTTCTATTCCGCGTCGGGTAGGAACGAGACGGAATGATACTTTTTATATTCTTTCTTTCCCGGCATTTTCCATCAGATTTTGGCTTGAAATGAAGCCATTGTGGTATTTTTTAATTTTTTGAATTTTTTTGCTATTTTGTTGGAGTTTTTGAATTTTTTTGCTATATTGTTGGAATTTTAAATTTCGCGTCGGGTAGGAAAGAAACGTAAAGGTAATTTTGATTTTCTCTCTTTCTCATTCTTTTCGAACCTATTTTTGCTTGAAATGAAGCCATAATGGCATTTTTTAAATTTTTGAATTTTTTTGCTATTTTTTTTGAATTTTCTATTCCGCGTCGGGTAGGAACGAGATGGAATGATACTTTTTATATTCTCTCTTTCCCTGCATTTTCCATCCGATTTTGGCTTGAAATGAAGCCATTGTGGTATTTTTTAATTTTTTGAATTTTTTTGCTATTTTGTTGGAATTTTGAATTTCGCGTCGGGTAGGAACGAAACGCAATGGTAATTTTTATCTTCTCTCTTTCTCATCCTTTTCGAACTTATTTTTGCTTGAAATGAAGCCATAATGGCATTTTTTAAATTTTTGAATGTTTTTGCTATTTTTTTGGAATTTTCTATTCCGCGTCGGGTAGGAACGAGACGGAATGATACTTTTTATATTCTTTCTTTCCCGGCGTTTTCCATCAGATTTTGGCTTGAAATGAAGCCATTGTGGTATTTTTTAATTTTTTGAATTTTTTTGCTATTTTGTTGATATTTTGAATTTCGCGTCGGGTAGGAACGAAACGCAATGGTAATTTTCATTTTCTCTCTTTCTCATCCTTTTCGAACTTATTTTTGCTTGAAACGAAGCCATAATGGCATTTTTTAAAATTTTCAATTTTTTTGGAATTTTCTATTCCGCGTCGGGTAGGAACGAGACGGAATGATACTTTTTATATTCTTTCTTTCCCGACATTTTCCTTCCGATTTTGGATTGAAATGAAACCATAGCGGTATTTTTTAATTTTTGAATTTTTTTGCTATTTTGTTGGAGTTTTCAATTATGCGTCGGGCAGGAACCAAACGTAATGATAATTTTTATTTTCTCTCTTTCTCATCCTTTTCCAACCTATTTTCGCTTGAAATGAAGCCATAATGGTATTTTTTAGTTTTTCGAATTTTTTTATTATTTTTTTGGAATTTTCTATTTCTCGTCGGGTAGGAACAAAGCAGAACGATACTTTTTATATTCTCTCTTTCCCGGCATTTTCCATCCGATTTTGGCTTGATATGAAGCCCTAGTGGTATTTTTTAATTTTTTGAATTTTTTCGCTATTTTTTTGGAATTTTCAATTACGCGTCGTGCAGGAACGAAACGTAATGATAATTTTTATTTTCTCTCTTTCTCATCCTTTTCCAACCTATTTTCGTTTGAAATGAAGCCAATAATGGTATTTTTTAGTTTTTCGAATTTTTTTATTATTTTTTTGGAATTTTCTATTTCGCGTCGGGTAGGAACAAAACAGAACGATACTTTTTATATTCTTTCTTTCCCGACATTTTCCTTCCGATTTTGGATTGAAATGAAGCCATAGTCGTATTTTTTAATTTTTTGAATTTTTTTGCCATTTTGTTGGAATTTTCAATTACGCGACCGGCAGGAACGAAACGTAATGATAATTTTTATTTTCTCTCTTTCTCATCCTTTTCCAACCTATTTTCGCTTGAAATGAAGCCATAATGGTATTTTTTAGCTTTTCGAATTTTTTTATTATTTTTTTGGAATTTTCTATTTCGCGTCGGGTAGGAACAAAACAGAACAATACTTTTTATATTCTCTCTTTCACGGCATTTTACAAACTATTTTGGATTAAAATGAAGCCATAATGATATTTTTTAATTTTTTGAATTTTTTTGCTATTTTGTTGGAATTTTGAATTTCGCGTCGGGTAGGAACGAAACGCAATGGTAATTTTTATCTTCTCTCTTTCTCATCCTTTTCGAACTTATTTTTGCTTGAAATGAAGCCATAATGGCATTTTTTAAATTTTTGAATGTTTTTGCTATTTTTTTGGAATTTTCTATTCCGCGTCGGGTAAGAACGAGACGGAATGATACTTTTTATATTCTTTCTTTCCCGGCATTTTCCATCAGATTTTGGCTTGAAATGAAGCCATTGTGGTATTTTTTAATTTTTTGAATTTTTTTGCTATTTTGTTGGAGTTTTTGAATTTTTTTGCTATATTGTTGGAATTTTAAATTTCGCGTCGGGTAGGAAAGAAACGTAATGGTAATTTTGATTTTCTCTCTTTCTCATTCTTTTCGAACCTATTTTTGCTTGAAATGAAGCCATAATGGCATTTTTTAAATTTTTGAATTTTTTTGCTATTTTTTTTGAATTTTCTATTCCGCGTCGGGTAGGAACGAGATGGAATGATACTTTTTATATTCTCTCTTTCCCTGCATTTTCCATCCGATTTTGGCTTGAAATGAAGCCATTGTGGTATTTTTTAATTTTTTGAATTTTTTTGCTATTTTGTTGGAATTTTGAATTTCGCGTCGGGTAGGAACGAAACGCAATGGTAATTTTTATCTTCTCTCTTTCTCATCCTTTTCGAACTTATTTTTGCTTGAAATGAAGCCATAATGGCATTTTTTAAATTTTTGAATGTTTTTGCTATTTTTTTGGAATTTTCTATTCCGCGTCGGGTAGGAACGAGACGGAATGATACTTTTTATATTCTTTCTTTCCCGGCATTTTCCATCAGATTTTGGCTTGAAATGAAGCCATTGTGGTATTTTTTAATTTTTTGAATTTTTTTGCTATTTTGTTGGAGTTTTTGAATTTTTTTGCTATATTGTTGGAATTTTAAATTTCGCGTCGGGTAGGAAAGAAACCTAATGGTAATTTTGATTTTCTCTCTTTCTCATTCTTTTCGAACCTATTTTTGCTTGAAATGAAGCCATAATGGCATTTTTTAAATTTTTGAATTTTTTTGCTATTTTTTTTGAATTTTCTATTCCGCGTCGGGTAGGAACGAGATGGAATGATACTTTTTATATTCTCTCTTTCCCTGCATTTTCCATCCGATTTTGGCTTGAAATGAAGCCATTGTGGTATTTTTTAATTTTTTGAATTTTTTTCTGTTTTGTTCGAGTTTTCAATTATGCGTCGGGCAAGAACGAAACGTAACGATAATTTTTATTTTCTCTCTTTCTCATCCTTTTCCAACCTATTTTCGCATGAAATGAAGCCATAATGGTATTTTTTAGTTTTTTCGAATTTTTTTATTATTTTTTTGGAATTTTCTATTTCTCGTCGGGTAGGAACAAAACAGAACGATACTTTTTATATTCTCTCTTTCCCGGCATTTTCCATCCGATTTTGGCTTGATATGAAACCCTAGTGGTATTTTTGAATTTTTGGAATTTTTTCGCTATTTTTTTGGAATTTTCAATTACGCGACCGGCAGGAACGAAACGTAATGATAATTTTTATTTTCTCTCTTTCTCATCCTTTTCCAACCTATTTTCGCTTGAAATGAAGCCAATAATGGTATTTTTTAGTTTTTTCGAATTTTTTTATTATTTTTTTGGAATTTTCTATTTCTCGTCGGGTAGGAACAAAACAGAACGATACTTTTTATATTCTCTCTTTCCCGGCATTTTCCATCCGATTTTGGCTTGATATGAAACCCTAGTGGTATTTTTGAATTTTTGGAATTTTTTCGCTATTTTTTTGGAATTTTCAATTACGCGTCGGGCAGGAACGAAACGTAATGATAATTTTTATTTTCTCTCTTTCTCATCCTTTTCCAACCTATTTTCGCTTGAAATGAAGCCATAATGGTATTTTTTAGTTTTTCGAATTTTTTTATTATTTTTTTGGAATTTTCTATTTCGCGTCGGGTATGAACAAAACAGAACGATACTTTTTATATTCTTTCTTTCCCGACATTTTCCTTCCGATTTTGGATTGAAATGAAGCCATAGTGGTATTTTTTAATTTTTTGAATTTTTTTGCCATTTTGTTGGAATTTTCAATTACGCGACCGGCAGGAACGAAACGTAATGATAATTTTTATTTTCTCTCTTTCTCATCCTTTTCCAACCTATTTTCGCTTCAAATGAAGCCATAATGGTATTTTTTAGTTTTTCTAATTTTTTTATTATTTTTTTGGAATTTTCTATTTCGCGTCGGGTAGGAACAAAACAGAACAATACTTTTTATATTCTCTCTTTCACGACATTTTACAACCTATTTTGGCTTAAAATGAAGCCATAATGATATTTTTTAATTTTTTGAATTTTTTTACTATTTTGTTGGAATTTTCAGTTACGCAACCGGCAGGAACGAAACCTAAGGATAATTTTTATTTTCTCTCTTTCTCATCCTTTTCCAACCTATTTTCGCTTGAAATGACGCCATAATGGTATTTTTTAGCTTTTCGAATTTTTTTATTATTTTTTTGGAATTTTCTATTTCGCGACGGGTAGG
The DNA here is from genome assembly GCA_035136125.1 of Quercus rubra. NCBI lineage: Eukaryota > Viridiplantae > Streptophyta > Magnoliopsida > Fagales > Fagaceae > Quercus > Quercus rubra. The sequence continues at coordinate 55,268 of JAXUIC010000102.1, forward strand.
AACGAAACGGAACGATACTTTTTATATTCTCTCTTTCTCGGCATTTTCCAACCTATTTTGGCTTGAAATGAATGCATAGTGGTATATTTTAATTTTTTTAATTTTATTGCTATTTTTTGGGAATTTTAAATTACACGTCGGGTAGGAATTAAACGTAACTATAATTTTTATTTTGTCTCTTTCTCCTCCTTTTCCTACCTATTTTTGGCTCGAAATGAAGCCATAATGGTATTTTTTTAATTTTTTTGCTATTTCTTTGGAATTTTCTATTTCGGGTCGGGTAGGAACGAAGCGGAACGATAATTTTTATTTTCTCTATTTCTCGGCCTTTTCCAACCTGTTTTGGCTTGAAAGAATGCCATAATGCCATGATGGTATTTTTATATTCTCTCTTTCACGGCATTTAACAACCTATTTTGGCTTAAAAGGAAGCCATAATGATATTTTTTAATTTTTTGAATTTTTTTGCTATTTTGTTGGAGTTTTGAATTTCGCGTCGGGTAGGAACGAAACGCAATGGTAATTTTCGTTTTCTCTCTTTCTCATCCTTTTCGAACTTATTTTTGCTTGAAATGAAGCCATAATGGCATTTTTTAAATTTTTCAATTTTTTTGCTGTTTTTTTGGAATTTTCTATTCCGCGTCGGGTAGGAACGAGACGGAATGATACTTTTTATATTCTTTCTTTCCCGACATTTTTCTTCCGATTTTGGATTGAAATGAAACCATAGTGGTATTTTTTAATTTTTTTAATTTTTTTGCTATTTTGTTGGAATTTTCAGTTACGCGACCGGCAGGAACGAAACGTAATGATAATTTTTATTTTCTCTCTTTCTCATCCTTTTCCAACCTATTTTCGCTTGAAATGAAGCCATAATGGTATTTTTTAGCTTTTCGAATTTTTTAATTATTTTTTTGGAATTTTCTATTTCGCGTCGGGTAGGAACAAAACAGAACAATACTTTTTATATTCTCTCTTTCTCGACATTTTCCAACCGATTTTGGCTTGAAATGAATGTATAGTGGTATATTTTAATTTTTTTAATTTTATTGCTATTTTTTGGGAATTTTAAATTAAACGTCGGGTAGGAATTAAACGTAACGATAATTTTTATTTTGCCCCTTTCTCCTCCTTTTCCAACCTATTTTTGGCTCGAAATAAAGCCATAATGGTGTTTTTTTAATTTTTTTGCTATTTCTTTGGAATTTTCTATTTCGGGTCGGGTAGGAACGAAGCGGAACGATAATTTTTATTTTCTTTCTTTCTCGGCCTTTTCCAACCTGTTTTGGCTTGAAAGGATGCCATAATGCCATGATGGTATTTTTATTTTCTCTCTTTCACGTCATTTTACAACCCTTTTTGGCTTAAAATGAAGCCATAATAGAATTTTTTAATTTTTTAAATTTTTTTGCTATTTTGTTGGAATTTTTAATTTCGCGTCGGGAAGGAACGAAGCGTAATGGTAATTTTCATTTTCTCTCTTTCTCATCCTTTTCGAACCTAGTTTCGCTTGAAACGAAGCGATAATGGTATTTTTTAGTTTTTCTAATTTTTTTATTATTTTTTTGGAATTTTCTATTTCGGGTCGGGTAAGAACAAAACAGAACGATTCTTTTTATATTCTCTCTTTCCCGGCATTTTCAATCCGATTTTGGCTTGATATGAAGCCATTGTGGTATTTTTTATTTTTTTGCTACTTTGTTGGAGTTTTCAATTATGCGTCGGGCAGGAACGAAACGTAATGATAATTTTTATTTTCTCTCTTTCTCATCCTTTTCCAACCTATTTTCGCTTGAAATGAAGCCATAATGGTATTTTTTAGTTTTTAGAATTTTTTTATTATTTTTTTGGAATTTTCTATTTCTCGTCGGGTAGGAACAAAACAGAACGATACTTTTTATATTCTCTCTTTCCCGGCATTTTCCATCTGATTTTGGCTTGAAATGAAGACATTGTAGTATTTTTTAATTTTTTGAATTTTTTTGCTATTTTGTTGGAGTTTTCAGTTATGCGTCGGGCAGGAACGAAACGTAATGATAATTTTTATTTTCTCTCTTTCTCATCCTTTTCCAACCTATTTTCGCTTGAAATGAAGCCATAATGGTATTTTTTAGTTTTTCGAATTTTTTTATTATTTTTTTGGAATTTTCTATTTCTCGTCAGGTAGGAACAAAACAGAACGATACTTTTTATATTCTCTCTTTCCCGGCATTTTCCTTCCGATTTTGGCTTGAAATGAAGCCATTGTGGTATTTTTTAATTTTTTGAATTTTTTTGCTATTCTGTTGGAGTTTTCAATTATGCGTCGGGCAGGAACGAAACGTAATGATAATTTTTATTTTCTCTCTTTCTCATCCTTTTCCAACCTATTTTCGCTTGAAATGAAGCCATAATGGTATTTTTTAGTTTTTCGAATTTTTTTATTATTTTTTTGGAATTTTCTATTTCTCGTCGGGTAGGAACAAACAGAACGATACTTTTTATATTCTCTCTTTCCCGGCATTTTCCTTCCGATTTTGGCTTGAAATGAAGCCATTGTGGTATTTTTTAATTTTTTGAATTTTTTTGCTATTCTGTTGGAGTTTTCAATTATGCGTCGGGCAGGAACGAAACGTAATGATAATTTTTATTTTCTCTCTTTCTCATCCTTTTCCAACCTATTTTCGCTTGAAATGAAGCCTTAATGGTATTTTTTAGTTTTTCGAATTTTTTATTATTTTTTTGGAATTTTCTATTTCTCGTCGGGTAGGAACAAAACAGAACGATACTTTTTATATTCTCTCTTTCCCGGCATTTTCCTTCCGATTTTGGCTTGAAATGAAGCCATTGTGGTATTTTTTAATTTTTTGAATTTTTTTGCTATTCTGTTGGAGTTTTCAATTATGCGTCGGGCAGGAACGAAACGTAATGATAATTTTTATTTTCTCTCTTTCTCATCCTTTTCCAACCTATTTTCGCTTGAAATGAAGCCATAATGGTATTTTTTAGTTTTTCTAATTTTTTTATTATTTTTTTGAAATTTTCTATTTCGCGTCGGGTAGGAACAAAACAGAACGATACTTTTTATATTCTCTCTTTCCTGGTATTTTCCATCCGATTTTGGCTTGATATGAAGCCATTGTGGTATTTTTTATTTTTTTGCTATTTTGTTGGAGTTTTCAATTATGCGTCGGGCAGGAACGAAACGTAATGATAATTTTTATTTTCTCTCTTTCTCATCCTTTTCCAACCTATTTTCGCTTGAAATGAAGCCATAATGGTATTTTTTAGCTTTTCGAATTTTTTTATTAGTTTTTTGGAATTTTCTATTTCGCGACGGATAGGAACGAAACGGAACGATACTTTTTATATTCTCTCTTTCTCGGCATTTTCCAGCCTATTTTGGCTTGAAATGAATGCATAGTGGTATATTTTAATTTTTTTAATTTTATTGCTATTTTTTGGGAATTTTAAATTACACGTCGGGTACGAATTAAACGTAACGATAATTTTTATTTTGTCTCTTTCTCCTCCTTTTCCAACCTATTTTTGGCACGAAATAAAGCCATAATGATATTTTTTAGTTTTTCGAATTTTTTTATTATTTTTTTGGAATTTTCTATTTCTCGTCGGGTAGGAACAAAACAGAACGATACTTTTTATATTCTCTCTTTCCCGGCATTTTCCATCCGATTTTGGCTTGAAATGAAGCCATTGTGGTATTTTTTAATTTTTTGAATTTTTTTGCTATTTTGTTGGAGTTTTCAATTATGCGTCGGGCAGGAACCAAACGTAATGATAATTTTTATTTTCTCTCTTTCTCATCCTTTTCCAACCTATTTTCGCTTGAAATGAAGCCATAATGGTATTTTTTAGTTTTTCGAATTTTTTTATTATTTTTTTTGGAATTTTCTATTTCTCGTCGGGTAGGAACAAAACAGAACGATACTTTTTATATTCTCTCTTTCCCGGCATTTTCCATCCGATTTTGGCTTGATATGAAGCCCTAGTGGTATTTTTTAATTTTTTGAATTTTTTCGCTATTTTTTTGGAATTTTCAATTACGCGTCGTGCAGGAACGAAACGTAACGATAATTTTTATTTTGTCTCTTTCTCCTCCTTTTCCAACCTATTTTTGGCTCGAAATAAAGCCATAATGGTATTTTTTAGTTTTTCGAATTTTTTTATTATTTTTTTGGAATTTTCTATTTCGCGTCGGGTAGGAACAAAACAGAACAATACTTTTTATATTCTCTCTTTCACGACATTTTACAACCTATTTTGGCTTAAAATGAAGCCATAATGATATTTTTTAATTTTTTGAATTTTTTTACTATTTTGTTGGAATTTTCAGTTACGCAACCGGCAGGAACGAAACTTAAGGATAATTTTTATTTTCTCTCTTTCTCATCCTTTTCCAACCTATTTTCGCTTGAAATGACGCCATAATGGTATTTTTAGCTTTTCGAATTTTTTTATTATTTTTTTGGAATTTTCTATTTCGCGACGGGTAGGAACGAAACGGAACGATACTTTTTATATTCTCTCTTTCTCGGCATTTTCCAACCTATTTTGGCATGAAATGAATGCATAGTGGTATATTTTAATTTTTTTAATTTTATTGCTATTTTTTGGGAATTTTAAATTACACGTCGAGTAGTAATTAAACGTAACTATAATTTTTATTTTGTCTCTTTCTCCTCCTTTTCCTACCTATTTTTGGCTCGAAATGAAGCCATAATGGTATTTTTTTAATTTTTTTGCTATTTCTTTGGAATTTTCTATTTCGGGTCGGGTAGGAACGAAGCGGAACGATAATTTTTATTTTCTCTATTTCTCGGCCTTTTCCAACCTGTTTTGGCTTGAAAGAATGCCATAATGCCATGATGGTATTTTTATATTCTCTCTTTCACGGCATTTTACAACCTATTTTGGCTTAAAATGAAGCCATAATGATATTTTTTAATTTTTTGAATTTTTTTGCTATTTTGTTGATATTTTGAATTTCGCGTCGGGTAGGAACGAAACGCAATGGTAATTTTCATTTTCTCTCTTTCTCATCCTTTTCGAACTTATTTTTGCTTGAAACGAAGCCATAATGGCATTTTTTAAAATTTTCAATTTTTTTGCTATTTTTTTGGAATTTTCTATTCCGCGTCGGGTAGGAACGAGACGGAATGATACTTTTTATATTCTTTCTTTCCCGACATTTTCCTTCCGATTTTGGATTGAAATGAAACCATAGCGGTATTTTTTAATTTTTTGAATTTTTTTGCTATTTTGTTGGAGTTTTCAATTATGCGTCGGGCAGGAACCAAACGTAATGATAATTTTTATTTTCTCTCTTTCTCATCCTTTTCCAACCTATTTTCGCTTGAAATGAAGCCATAATGGTATTTTTTAGTTTTTCGAATTTTTTTATTATTTTTTTGGAATTTTCTATTTCTCGTCGGGTAGGAACAAAGCAGAACGATACTTTTTATATTCTCTCTTTCCCGGCATTTTCCATCCGATTTTGGCTTGATATGAAGCCCTAGTGGTATTTTTTAATTTTTTGAATTTTTTCGCTATTTTTTTGGAATTTTCAATTACGCGTCGTGCAGGAACGAAACGTAATGATAATTTTTATTTTCTCTCTTTCTCATCCTTTTCCAACCTATTTTCGTTTGAAATGAAGCCAATAATGGTATTTTTTAGTTTTTCGAATTTTTTTATTATTTTTTTGGAATTTTCTATTTCGCGTCGGGTAGGAACAAAACAGAACGATACTTTTTATATTCTTTCTTTCCCGACATTTTCCTTCCGATTTTGGATTGAAATGAAGCCATAGTGGTATTTTTTAATTTTTTGAATTTTTTTGCCATTTTGTTGGAATTTTCAATTACGCGACCGGCAGGAACGAAACGTAGTGATAATTTTTATTTTCTCTCTTTCTCATCCTTTTCCAACCTATTTTCGCTTGAAATGAAGCCATAATGGTATTTTTTAGCTTTTCGAATTTTTTTATTATTTTTTTGGAATTTTCTATTTCGCGTCGGGTAGGAACAAAACAGAACAATACTTTTTATATTCTCTCTTTCACGGCATTTTACAAACTATTTTGGATTAAAATGAAGCCATAATGATATTTTTTAATTTTTTGAATTTTTTTGCTATTTTGTTGGAATTTTGAATTTCGCGTCGGGTAGGAACGAAACGCAATGGTAATTTTTATCTTCTCTCTTTCTCATCCTTTTCGAACTTATTTTTGCTTGAAATGAAGCCATAATGGCATTTTTTAAATTTTTGAATGTTTTTGCTATTTTTTTGGAATTTTCTATTCCGCGTCGGGTAAGAACGAGACGGAATGATACTTTTTATATTCTTTCTTTCCCGGCATTTTCCATCAGATTTTGGCTTGAAATGAAGCCATTGTGGTATTTTTTAATTTTTTGAATTTTTTTGCTATTTTGTTGGAGTTTTTGAATTTTTTTGCTATATTGTTGGAATTTTAAATTTCGCGTCGGGTAGGAAAGAAACGTAATGGTAATTTTGATTTTCTCTCTTTCTCATTCTTTTCGAACCTATTTTTGCTTGAAATGAAGCCATAATGGCATTTTTTAAATTTTTGAATTTTTTTGCTATTTTTTTTGAATTTTCTATTCCGCGTCGGGTAGGAACGAGATGGAATGATACTTTTTATATTCTCTCTTTCCCTGCATTTTCCATCCGATTTTGGCTTGAAATGAAGCCATTGTGGTATTTTTTAATTTTTTGAATTTTTTTGCTATTTTGTTGGAATTTTGAATTTCGCGTCGGGTAGGAACGAAACGCAATGGTAATTTTTATCTTCTCTCTTTCTCATCCTTTTCGAACTTATTTTTGCTTGAAATGAAGCCATAATGGCATTTTTTAAATTTTTGAATGTTTTTGCTATTTTTTTGGAATTTTCTATTCCGCGTCGGGTAGGAACGAGACGGAATGATACTTTTTATATTCTTTCTTTCCCGGCATTTTCCATCAGATTTTGGCTTGAAATGAAGCCATTGTGGTATTTTTTAATTTTTTGAATTTTTTTGCTATTTTGTTGGAGTTTTTGAATTTTTTTGCTATATTGTTGGAATTTTAAATTTCGCGTCGGGTAGGAAAGAAACGTAATGGTAATTTTGATTTTCTCTCTTTCTCATTCTTTTCGAACCTATTTTGCTTGAAATGAAGCCATAATGGCATTTTTTAAATTTTTGAATTTTTTTGCTATTTTTTTTGAATTTTCTATTCCGCGTCGGGTAGGAACGAGATGGAATGATACTTTTTATATTCTCTCTTTCCCTGCATTTTCCATCCGATTTTGGCTTGAAATGAAGCCATTGTGGTATTTTTTAATTTTTTGAATTTTTTTGCTATTTTGTTGGAATTTTGAATTTCGCGTCGGGTAGGAACGAAACGCAATGGTAATTTTTATCTTCTCTCTTTCTCATCCTTTTCGAACTTATTTTTGCTTGAAATGAAGCCATAATGGCATTTTTTAAATTTTTGAATGTTTTTGCTATTTTTTTGGAATTTTCTATTCCGCGTCGGGTAGGAACGAGACGGAATGATACTTTTTATATTCTTTCTTTCCCGGCATTTTCCATCAGATTTTGGCTTGAAATGAAGCCATTGTGGTATTTTTTAATTTTTTGAATTTTTTTGCTATTTTGTTGGAGTTTTTGAATTTTTTTGCTATATTGTTGGAATTTTAAATTTCGCGTCGGGTAGGAAAGAAACGTAATGGTAATTTTGATTTTCTCTCTTTCTCATTCTTTTCGAACCTATTTTTGCTTGAAATGAAGCCATAATGGCATTTTTTAAATTTTTGAATTTTTTTGCTATTTTTTTTGAATTTTCTATTCCGCGTCGGGTAGGAACGAGATGGAATGATACTTTTTATATTCTCTCTTTCCCTGCATTTTCCATCCGATTTTGGCTTGAAATGAAGCCATTGTGGTATTTTTTAATTTTTTGAATTTTTTTCTGTTTTGTTCGAGTTTTCAATTATGCGTCGGGCAAGAACGAAACGTAACGATAATTTTTATTTTCTCTCTTTCTCATCCTTTTCCAACCTATTTTCGCTTGAAATGAAGCCATAATGGTATTTTTTAGTTTTTTCGAATTTTTTTATTATTTTTTTGGAATTTTCTATTTCTCGTCGGGTAGGAACAAAACAGAACGATACTTTTTATATTCTCTCTTTCCCGGCATTTTCCATCCGATTTTGGCTTGATATGAAACCCTAGTGGTATTTTTGAATTTTTGGAATTTTTTCGCTATTTTTTTTGGAATTTTCAATTACGCGTCGGGCAGGAACGAAACGTAATGATAATTTTTATTTTCTCTCTTTCTCATCCTTTTCCAACCTATTTTCGCTTGAAATGAAGCCATAATGGTATTTTTTAGTTTTTCGAATTTTTTTATTATTTTTTTGGAATTTTCTATTTCGCGTCGGGTAGGAACAAAACAGAACGATACTTTTTATATTCTTTCTTTCCCGACATTTTCCTTCCGATTTTGGATTGAAATGAAGCCATAGTGGTATTTTTTAATTTTTTGAATTTTTTTGCCATTTTGTTGGAATTTTCAATTACGCGACCGGCAGGAACGAAACGTAATGATAATTTTTATTTTCTCTCTTTCTCATCCTTTTCCAACCTATTTTCGCTTCAAATGAAGCCATAATGGTATTTTTTAGTTTTTCTAATTTTTTTATTATTTTTTTGGAATTTTCTATTTCGCGTCGGGTAGGAACAAAACAGAACAATACTTTTTATATTCTCTCTTTCACGACATTTTACAACCTATTTTGGCTTAAAATGAAGCCATAATGATATTTTTTAATTTTTTGAATTTTTTTACTATTTTGTTGGAATTTTCAGTTACGCAACCGGCAGGAACGAAACTTAAGGATAATTTTTATTTTCTCTCTTTCTCATCCTTTTCCAACCTATTTTCGCTTGAAATGACGCCATAATGGTATTTTTTAGCTTTTCGAATTTTTTTATTATTTTTTTGGAATTTTCTATTTCGCGACGGGTAGGAACGAAACGGAACGATACTTTTTATATTCTCTCTTTCTCGGCATTTTCCAACCTATTTTGGCTTGAAATGAATGCATAGTGGTATATTTTAATTTTTTTAATTTTATTGCTATTTTTTGGGAATTTTAAATTACACGTCGGGTAGGAATTAAACGTAACTATAATTTTTATTTTGTCTCTTTCTCCTCCTTTTCCTACCTATTTTTGGCTCGAAATGAAGCCATAATGGTATTTTTTTAATTTTTTTGCTATTTCTTTGGAATTTTCTATTTCGGGTCGGGTAGGAACGAAGCGGAACGATAATTTTTATTTTCTCTATTTCTCGGCCTTTTCCAACCTGTTTTGGCTTGAAAGAATGCCATAATGCCATGATGGTATTTTTATATTCTCTCTTTCACGGCATTTTACAACCTATTTTGGCTTAAAAGGAAGCCATAATGAGATTTTTTAATTTTTTGAATTTTTTTTGCTATTTTGTTGGAGTTTTGAATTTCGCGTCGGGTAGGAACGAAACGCAATGGTAATTTTCATTTTCTCTCTTTCTCATCCTTTTCGAACTTATTTTTGCTTGAAATGAAGCCATAATGGCATTTTTTAAATTTTTCAATTTTTTTGCTGTTTTTATGGAATTTTCTATTCCGCGTCGGGTAGGAACGAGACGGAATGATACTTTTTATATTCTTTCTTTCCCGACATTTTTCTTCCGATTTTGGATTGAAATGAAACCATAGTGGTATTTTTTAATTTTTTTAATTTTTTTGCTATTTTGTTGGAATTTTCAATTACGCGACCGGCAGGAACGAAACGTAATGATAATTTTTATTTTCTCTCTTTCTCATCCTTTTCCAACCTATTTTCGCTTGAAATGAAGCCATAATGGTATTTTTTAGCTTTTCGAATTTTTTTATTATTTTTTTGGAATTTTCTATTTCGCGTCGGGTAGGAACAAAACAGAACAATACTTTTTATATTCTCTCTTTCTCGACATTTTCCAACCGATTTTGGCTTGAAATGAATGTATAGTGGTATATTTTAATTTTTTTAATTTTATTGCTATTTTTTGGGAATTTTAAATTAAACGTCGGGTAGGAATTAAACGTAACGATAATTTTTATTTTGCCCCTTTCTCCTCCTTTTCCAACCTATTTTTGGCTCGAAATAAAGCCATAATGGTGTTTTTTTAATTTTTTTGCTATTTCTTTGGAATTTTCTATTTCGGGTCGGGTAGGAACGAAGCGGAACGATAATTTTTATTTTCTTTCTTTCTCGGCCTTTTCCAACCTGTTTTGGCTTGAAAGGATGCCATAATGCCATGATGGTATTTTTATTTTCTCTCTTTCACGTCATTTTACAACCCTTTTTGGCTTAAATGAAGCATAATAGAATTTTTTAATTTTTTAAATTTTTTTGCTATTTTGTTGGAATTTTTAATTTCGCGTCGGGAAGGAACGAAGCGTAATGGTAATTTTCATTTTCTCTCTTTCTCATCCTTTTCGAACCTATTTTCGCTTGAAACGAAGCCATAATGGTATTTTTTAGTTTTTCTAATTTTTTTATTATTTTTTTGAAATTTTCTATTTCGCGTCGGGTAGGAACAAAACAGAACGATACTTTTTATATTCTCTCTTTCCTGGTATTTTCCATCCGATTTTGGCTTGATATGAAGCCATTGTGGTATTTTTTATTTTTTTGCTATTTTGTTGGAGTTTTCAATTATGCGTCGGGCAGGAACGAAACGTAATGATAATTTTTATTTTCTCTCTTTCTCATCCTTTTCCAACCTATTTTCGCTTGAAATGAAGCCATAATGGTATTTTTTAGCTTTTCGAATTTTTTTATTAGTTTTTTGGAATTTTCTATTTCGCGACGGATAGGAACGAAACGGAACGATACTTTTTATATTCTCTCTTTCTCGGCATTTTCCAGCCTATTTTGGCTTGAAATGAATGCATAGTGGTATATTTTAATTTTTTTAATTTTATTGCTATTTTTTGGGAATTTTAAATTACACGTCGGGTACGAATTAAACGTAACGATAATTTTTATTTTGTCTCTTTCTCCTCCTTTTCCAACCTATTTTTGGCTCGAAATAAAGCCATAATGATATTTTTTAGTTTTTCGAATTTTTTTCTTATTTTTTTGGAATTTTCTATTTCTCGTCGGGTAGGAACAAAACAGAACGATACTTTTTATATTCTCTCTTTCCCGGCATTTTCCATCCGATTTTGGCTTGAAATGAAGCCATTGTGGTATTTTTTAATTTTTTGAATTTTTTTGCTATTTTGTTGGAGTTTTTCAATTATGCGTCGGGCAGGAACCAAACGTAATGATAATTTTTATTTTCTCTCTTTCTCATCCTTTTCCAACCTATTTTCGCTTGAAATGAAGCCATAATGGTATTTTTTAGTTTTTCGAATTTTTTTATTATTTTTTTGGAATTTTCTATTTCTCGTCGGGTAGGAACAAAACAGAACGATACTTTTTTATATTCTCTCTTTCCCGGCATTTTCCATCCGATTTTGGCTTGAAATTAAGCCATTGTGGTATTTTTTAATTTTTTGAATTTTTTTGCTATTTTGTTGGAGTTTTCAATTATGCGTCGGGCAGGAACGAAACGTAATGATAATTTTTATTTTCTCCCTTTCTCATCCTTTTCCAACCTATTTTCGCTTGAAATGAAGCCATAATGGTATTTTTTAGTTTCTCTAATTTTTTTATTATTTTTTTGGAATTTTCTATTTCTCGTCGGGTAGGAACAAAACAGAACGATACTTTTTATATTCTCTCTTTCCCGGCATTTTCCATCCGATTTTGGCTTGAAATGAAGCCATTGTGGTATTTTTTAATTTTTTTAATTTTTTTGCTATTTTGTTGGAGTTTTCAATTATGCGTCGGGCAGGAACGAAACGTAATGATAATTTTTATTTTCTCTCTTTCTCATCCTTTTCCAACCTATTTTCGCTTGAAATGATGCCATAATGGTATTTTTTAGTTTTTCTAATTTTTTTATTATTTTTTTGGAATTTTCTATTTCGCGTCGGGTAGGAACAAAACAGAACGATACTTTTTATATTCTCTCTTTTCCCGGCATTTTCCATCCGATTTTGGCTTGATATGAAGCCATTGTGGTATTTATTATTTTTTTGCTATTTTGTTGGAGTTTTCAATTATGCGTCGGGCAGGAACGAAACGTAATGATAATTTTTATTTCTCTCTTTCTCATCCTTTTCCAACCTATTTTCGCTTGAAATGAAGCCATAATGGTATTTTTTTAGCTTTTCGAATTTTTTTATTAGTTTTTTGGAATTTTCTATTTCGCGACGGTAGGAACGAAACGGAACGATACTTTTTATATTCTCTCTTTCTCGGCATTTTCCAACCTATTTTGGCTTGAAATGAATGCATAGTGGTATATTTTAATTTTTTAATTTTATTGCTATTTTTTGGGAATTTTAAATTACACGTCGGGTACGAATTAAACGTAACGATAATTTTTATTTGTCTCTTTCTCCTCCTTTTCCAACCTATTTTTGGCTCGAAATAAAGCCATAATGATATTTTTTAGTTTTTCGAATTTTTTTATTATTTTTTGGAATTTTCTATTTCTCGTCGGGTAGGGAACAAAACAGAACGATACTTTTTATATTCTCTCTTTCCTCCCGGCATTTTCCATCCGATTTTGGCTTGAAATGAAGCCATTGTGATATTTTTTAATTTTTTGAATTTTTTTGCTATTTTGTTGGAGTTTTCAATTATGCGTCGGGCAGGAACCAAACGTAATTATAATTTTTATTTTCTCTCTTTCTCATCCTTTTCCAACCTATTTTCGCTTGAAATGAAGCCATAATGGTATTTTTTAGTTTTTCGAATTTTTTATTATTTTTTGGAATTTTCTATTTCTCGTCGGATAGGAACAAAACAGAACGATACTTTTTATATTCTCTCTTTCCCGGCATTTTCCATCCGATTTTGGCTTGATATGAAGCCATTGTGGTATTTATTATTTTTTTGCTATTTTGTTGGAGTTTTCAATTATGCGTCGGGCAGGAACGAAACGTAATGATAATTTTTATTTTCTCTCTTTCTCATCCTTTTCCAACCTATTTTCGCTTGAAAATGATGCCATAATGGTATTTTTTAGTTTTTCTAATTTTTTTATTATTTTTTTGGAATTTTCTATTTCGCGTCGGGTAGGAACAAAACAGAACGATACTTTTTATATTCTCTCTTTCCCGGCATTTTCCATCCGATTTTGGCTTGATATGAAGCCATTGTGGTATTTATTATTTTTTTGCTATTTTGTTGGAGTTTTCAATTATGCGTCGGGCAGGAACGAAACGTAATGATAATTTTTATTTCTCTCTTTCTCATCCTTTTCCAACCTATTTTCGCTTGAAATGAAGCCATATGGTATTTTTTAGCTTTTCGAATTTTTTTATTAGTTTTTTGGAATTTTCTATTTCGCGACGGTAGGAACGAAACGGGAACGATACTTTTTATATTCTCTCCTTTCTCGGCATTTTTCCAACCTATTTTGGCTTGAAAATGAATGCATAGTGGTGATATTTTGAATTGTTTAATTTTATTGATATTTTTTGGATTTTAAATTACACGTCGGTACGAATTAAACGTAACGATAATTTTTATTTGTTCTCTTTCTCCTCCTTTCCAACCTATTTTGGCTCGAAATAAGCCATAATGGTATTTTTTAGTTTTTTCGAATTTTTTATTATTTTTTGGAATTTTCTATTCTCGTCGGTAGGAACAAAACAGAAACTATACTTTTTATATTCTCTCTTCCGCATTTCCATCCGATTTTGGCTTG